>SKCR01017136.1:0-238202 GCA_019454045.1 Zanthoxylum bungeanum
AGACCAAAATCCGCCGTCAACAAATCAAAATATGATAATTTAAGTGAAAATTATTTTTTCTTGAACTGTGTATAATTTTATATTATATCTAGATTGCGTCCCGCACGTTACTGCTGTTTTTATTTTTCAAATTCAAAGATACTTATCTGCACACAACATTCCCAGCCCTCTAAATATTCAAGTAGTACTAACTAAAGTCGGCTTAGGCCGCCAAGTTAAGGACATCATTCCACTGAATGGAGTCGTCTATCAATATAATAGTATGATATTTTATTACTTATGTCGTGTATTTTCAATGCATCTCAATACCCCTTTATATAGACATAGAATCATAATGAAATACATGAATTAAGTAGAATTATATTTGAAATTCATGAATCAAGTAATTAATGAATCAAGTAAAATTATATTTGAGATTCATGAATCAAGTAATAGATAAATGAATGAAGTAAAAATTTCAATTTCGAGATTCATGAATTAAGCCAATTTGAATTTGGGATTCATGAATCAAATATATACAATTTTACCCCTATCTTTTGTTGTGCCAGGTGGCAGTATCATACAAAAGATGAGACAAAAATATATGTATGATGTATGATATAATCTTGTAGAGTTAAAATCTTGATTCGGCCGTTCCCCTTGATTCTCCTTTGTTGGGTATCCAATTTTTGTTTTCTTTCCATAATTTGTTTTGTGAATTTGGAGGCCAGATCATGAGCCTTATATCAAAATCGGAGGTTTTATTTACTCCGCTTAATCCCGGGTTGGATGGTTTGGCGGCAGAGTTTCCAATATTTCCAAAAAAAAATTGTTTTTATTTTTGTTTTTGTTTTTTTTGGTTTTTGTGGGATTTTATAACAAATATATACGACAATGCTAAGGAATATGATTGTTATCCTTAGTATTAAAGTTGTTATCTTTATGTTTGTATTCATTATCTATATTTTAAGTCATGCGAATTATTATGACTTAATAGGATTTAAAAGAAGAAACAAAGTTGGGTTTGGTTTGGTTTTTTGTAGGAATTTTTAGTTGAATTCCAAGTTCTTGCACCACAATGACCTTTTTTTTGTCTAGGGTTCTGAATATTCTTTCTGAAAATTAAAAAAAAAACACTGGGGCATTTGTCATGATTTCCCTGATCTGATCTCCCAATATTTTCCACTCTAGATTTGCTTCTACTGTATATGGATTCCAGCACCACCAGACAAGAGTTCTGTAGAAAGAGAGAAAGTATTGTATCACTGTACATAATTAATAAATAAATTTGTATGATTATTTGAACAATTTCATTATCTTAAATTTCACTCGATGACGAGAATTAAATAAATTTAATTTAAGTGTTGCATTTTAAAAACTTTTGGTTTATGAGGTTCTTTTTACAAATAATAAGTACTTGAACAAAAAAAAAAATACATCAATATTGGTAAAATCTCTTTAGTGCAACCATATTTGGAGCCTTGGGCAAATTATTTTAATTAAATCTTCTTATATGTTAGCTTTATTTAGAATTAAGATATTTATTGTAATTTCCCATTATCAATTTTTTCTCTTTAAACCTAACTAATCTCCACCACCTTATTATCACACCTAATGTGTTTCATTGTTCACTAAAACAAATATTTATCAACAACCATCCACCCCACCCCTAATTCAATCAATATGCGACCATTCACCCACTCCTAACCTATTTAAAACAAAACATCTCCATATTATTTTCTATTTTGTGTGAGTGTTTTATGTGAGATTAGAGGAGAGGGTGGGGTGTGTGTTGAAGACACTTCTAGGGAGATTTGAGAGCAAATTCCAGAGAGTTTTTAGAGAGAGAAATGACTAGAGAGAGAAAGTGTGTCTAGAGAGAAAGTGTCTCATTCGATGTCGTCTGATCTCTGTTTCCGGAGAGTGACCACATCTAGAGAATCCACATCTGGTAAGCGACGAGTAGTGACAAACGAGATTGAGGACTTAATGTTGGTGAATATCTTGGCGACACAATATAAGGTAACTCATTTGTTGCACAATGGGTTAATCCGCAAGTATGAGGGACCATTTTCGATCATCAAGAAGGTTGGCAATTCGTCATATAAGCTTGAGCTTCCTTCGGGGCTTAGGTTGCATCCAGTTTTCCATGCGAGTTGCTTGAAGCCTTGTTATGGTGATGGGGAGGGTCCTGGACACAATGAGCCCAAGCGGGCACCTTTGGGGATTGAGACAACATACAACAAGGTAGTGGAGGAGATACGCGAGGTCCGGACAATTTTTAACTCTCGCCATGGCCCTGTTCAGGAGTACTTTGTTCAATAAAAAGGTTTGCCTGTGAGTGAATGCAGTTGGGAACCTGAATCCGCGTTGTGGTAGTTCGAGGATAAGATTCGAAATTTTCAATAACAACACAATGTGGGTGTTGTGTTAATTGGGTGGGGGAGAGTGTCACGTCCCAACTTGTTTGCTCTATGCATGATGATTCTTGGTGTGTCTACAACCTATTTTGGGCCAACCTTGGGGGAGCATTTTAGCCCATGCGTTGCAGTACATAATTTGCTGGGATGTCTTATTTTGGACAACCTTATTTCGGGATTGAGACATCTAGGAAAGACTTTGGACTTTATTTAGGTTATCTAATCTTATTTAGGAAAGTATTTATGTATCCTAAATAACATAAAGGAGTTCCATTTATTTTGTTTCTTTTATTAGGTAGATTCTTTCTTATTACAGTAGGATTTACAACATTAACTGTTGTGCTACCTTATAGCAGCTAGATTACTTGATGTTTATATAAATGAAGCCTCATAAAAGGTAATGAGAAGAAGTATTCATTCATATTCTCTTCTAATTTTGTAGCTCTCTCTCTCTCCTCTAAATTCGGTAGTGGTTTCAAAGATTTCTTGGGTGCAAAACACTCCCATTTTGCTCCCAATATCGTACGGTTCGATTAAAGTCGTGACATTTAACTGTCCAACCTCTCCGATATTTCCAATATAATTACCATTCTTGTTAAAACCAATATTTTCAAAAATAGATCAGACCGTCCGGTCGAATTAGGAACCGACCCCTGAGTCCGGTTCGGCTAATAGGTAAAAATTGGCCTGTAAAAAAATCGGTCAAAACCGATAAAAAGCAGTCAAAACTAGTGAATCGGACTGGACCTGTTCAATTTTTTAAAACTAAAAACTAAAATTTAATATTTTTTATAATGTTTAATTAAATAAAACTATTTATGATGTATGCTGATTTTATCGATTTTTTCGGAATGGTTCACTGGTTGAACCACTAACCCATTGAACCTTTTGGATCACCGGTTGGATAATGGAAACACTGGTTAAAACTCATGGAATCGATTTGACTCCAAATACAATCTCAAAATCAAATCCACATATAAAGCAATAAAAGAAACAAAAAAATAAGAATTTTGTTAGAAAATAGAATTTCACATTTGTACAGATTTTCATAGAGCCAGATTCACTCCCATGAATATGTTCTTCCAAAATTGGTTCAATTAGTTCCATGTTCTCATTTTCACAGTCCTCTTCGTATGGTTGTTTGCACATATTAAAAAATTAAGCTTCAATATCATATTGCCAAAGGATAAATTCATGATTCCATTCCTGTAATTAATTAAAGCATTAGCTGTTGCTAAAAAATAATGACCAAGTATTACAGGAACTGGCTTGTAACTGTCTGCTACAGGTTATGTTTCCAAGACAATAAAATCCACATGATATATGAATTTTTTGACTTGTAATAACACATCTTCCATAATTCTTTTCGTTACATTGATCGATCTATCGACAAGTAAAATAGTAGATGAAATTGATTTTAACTCGCCAATATTAAGTTATTGGTAAATTGAAAATGGAAGCAAATTGACACTAGATCCAAGATCAAGTAATGCATGTTCAATTTTGTGATTTCCAATAATACATGAAATAGTTGGACAACCAGGGTGTTTGTATTTCAATGCATTATTGGTTGAGGGAATGGAACTTACCTGTTCAGCTAGAAAAGTTTTCTTTCTCACCTGATGTCTTCTTTTAATGGTGCACAAGTCTTTCAAAAATTTGGCATAAGATGATATCTATTTAATAGCATCCAACAAAGGAATATTGACCTTCGCCTGTTTGAATATTTCATATATTTCAGAAGAATGGTTAAATTTCTTTGTTTTCAATGCTTGAGGAAATGAAGGTGCGTGAGAAAAATCGTTATCATCAACGATAAGTAATGGTTGATCAACCCATTCCTTACCCTCAGAAGCTGAATCTTCACAAGGTTCAAGAATAGATCTTTAGATGACCTTACCATTGCGAAGAGTAATAATAGATTTGACTTGGTCTATATGTTGACTATCAGAACTACCCCCATGAGGAATTTCATGACTCTCGGGGTTTGACTGTGGTTGTGCAGGAAACTTTCCTTTCTCATTAATGGTCAATGCATATGTGATTTTGAAAAAAATATCTTTCAGATCAATCAATGTTTACATATTTTTGTTATTGATGGCTTTCTGTTTCTCAATGAATGCATGCAAGGTATCCTCAAGGGTTTTCCTAAGTAGTGGGACATATGCTACATAATTCTGAGAATTTTAGAAATTCTTGTGTACCTAGAAGGTTGTTGCAAGGTTGAAAATTCTAAGAATTTTAGGAATTATGTTTCTCAATGAAACCATAATTGTAGGTTTGGGAGTAAGGGTTTAGATTTGGTCTCTTGAAGGTGTTTATGGAAATGACTTTATCATGGAACTAACTTGGTCATAAAGACATTCTTACAGGGCTGACAAGGTTAGGCAAACTTGTCTAACATATTCATTGGAATTACATATATGACATGTGACTTCTTGAATTGACTTGACATGATCACTCTTCCTCATTTCTAATGCCTCAACTTTTTTAGCTAGAGATACATATTTAGCTGAAAGTTCATGGTCTTCCCTAAGGTTAAACACGCCTCTACCAGATGCCTGTGGTTTTATATATGACTCATAAGTTCCAACTGTGTCCCATTGTTGTATATTTTCTGCTATGTGTTCTAGGTAATCTAGTGCATCATCGGGAATTTTGTCCTTAAACTCACCATTACACATCATTTCCACTACTTGTCTACTTTGTGGTGTCAAACTCCCTTAGAAGTACAGAACCGGCCTCCATGTTTCAAATCCGTGATGTTGACAATCATTTAATATTTTTTTAAATCTCTCCCAATATTGGTAAAATGTTCCTCCGACTCATGTGTGAAAGTTGTGATTCTCCTCTTGAAGGAGTTTGTCCTATGAGAGGGAAATAATTTTCTTAGATATTGCTATAGCAAATCACCCCGTGTTCTGATGGATCCTGACCTAAGGTTTTGCAGCCAAATTTTAGCTTTATCCTTTAAAGAAAAGGGAAAAAACTTGAGTTGAATTATATAAATGCTACAATTTTGATCTATGTAAGTATTACATACCTCTTCGAATTCCCTTAAGTGCTGATAAGGATTCTAGACCGTGGAATGTGGGTAAAAATTGGATGACACCTGGTTTAAAATTGAAACGTTATGCATCTGGGGGGAAAGCAATGCAAGATGGTGATCTTGTCCTAGTAGGATTCATGAATTCTTTGAGTGTCCTAGGATGATTAAGATTACTATGCTGAGACTCACGTTCTACCTGATCAACTGGACTTTCATCTTAGTTCGGTGGGTTTTCATTTTGTTTATTAGTCATTTTAACTGACGGTGAAGGTGATGGAGACTCTCTATTTAATCTACTACTAGATGATTGAGACCAATGTCTCATGATGATGATGATGATGATGATAATAATAATAATAATAATAATATAATAATAATAATAATAATAATAATAATAATAATAATAATAATAATAATAATATAATAATAATAATAATAATAATCAAGTGAATAAAAAAATAAAGATAAATGATAAGGGAAAAAATATAATGATTAGATCCTAAAAATGTCATCTAATTCTTGTCAATTTAGATCTCAATTGAATTTCTGGCTTAACTGTCTCAATTTCTCGAATTAGGCTCTCATAAAAAATTATGGAACAATCTCTAAATGAGGATGGTTCAAGAAATTTTTTGGTAAAATACAAGCTCCATTTTAATTAAGATTTCCGTCTTCTGTGACCTTGAAGAATTAAGTACATGGTTTGTCTATATATGGGATGTCTGAGTTCAAGATTCATTTAGGATCAATCAGGATATTTTGGATATACACAAATGCAAAGAAAAAAATAAGATGCAAAAAAAAAAAAATAAATAAAAAAAAAAGAAAATATTCAAGAATGTTAAATTATTATTCTATCTACTAAATAATATTCCATGATAACGACCAAAACCTTGACACACTCACAAAGTGGTTCTTTACTCCCAAGTATAAGAGTGTCGAAGTAATAAAATAATTTGGTAAGTACAAGGTCGATCCACATGGAATAGATTTAGTAAAATAAAATGAAAATTCAATTAACAAAAATAAAAAATAAAAAGGTTGAAGTGTTTGAAATGATTGGCAATTTTAAATTGGACTACAACAATAAAATAAAATATTGTGGCTAGGGGATCCACTTTTAATATTTCAAATTTAGAGAAATCTTACTTTTTATAATATATAAATTATCATTATTACTCAGTTAATTTATTTCAGGAATTAATTATGCCAAATAATATAAAACCAGTCATAAAAGCGGTGATAATATTTATTTATAACAAGTCCAATTAAGTACTCAATTATGTCAAATATATATTTGTTAATAATTAATCCAAATTTAAAATAAATATTAGTCTCTAGATTATAATTTATTTATTATAATATAAGTAAGATTAATCTATGTTCTTATATTAAAATATTCACCTTTTATCCCAACAGGATGAAATTAGCTACTAATATTTTGAATAAAAACACTCATAATTTTATTATTGAAAGAAAAAGAAATTACAACAAAGTTTGAAAAATAAAACACAAAAGAGCTGAAATTCCACAAATTTTCAGAAAAAATTATGGAATCCTGGCTAATGAAATAAGGTGTTGAGCACTTTTATTTATAGTAAGAGGTGCTCAACACCTCCTACATTTAACAATTGCATTGCATTTAATAATGCAATGCAATTGTTAACTTATGGGCCAATCCACCGATATATATATATATAATATATATATATATATATATATATATATATATATATATATAATATATTAGTTTTTCTTCTTATTTTTGTCTTTAATAATTAAATATAACACATTTTGGAGTTTTTATCAATTTCTGTCTTGCAAACTTCAGAACTAGAAACTCTTGTAAACCTCAAATTTGTAGATATTTGAGTCTTTTTTCATCCAGAACTAGAATCGCCTCAATCCGATATCAGAGTACAAAGTTATGGCCAAAATACGAAAATTACGTAAAGTTAGAATTTCTGAAATTATACACTGTTAGAACGCCATTTTAAATTTCTGGCCTCCAAAATCCAAATGTCAAGTCCATTTTTCTAGTTATGCATCCAAAGTATTATTTCACCTACATAAGAAATAAAAATCACAGTAAAATATATAAAACATAAATTTAATTATTATTTTATAAATGTTCTAAATTAAGGGGATTAATGAAACTATAAGTATAAAATGATTACATTATCTTTATTAAATGTACACTTTTTAGTATTCATCATTAGTCATAGATTAGTTGACAATCATGACGGGATTTGCGCAATCTTCGTATTTTGACATTAATTTCTTATCCGTTGATATTCAAAGATTATGTTGTATCTTAGGTCTATCTATCTTTATTTTTATTTTCCTTATTGTTCTTGTGTGTTTCTTAAATGCATATCATTAAAAAATCAAAAACAAAAAATATGTTTATGTGAACTTCGAGTTTGATCAGTTGTATTTCTTATTTTCCCTAGTGTCTTCTTGTTATATACATGCCTAACAATCCAAAAATATTTAAAAAATAAAAAAAATCAGTGTATGTTGTTTGTTTATCTCTGATCAGTCTTGTTTCATTTTTCTTATTTCTTTCTTGAATTTATGTTTGTGTGTTGTACGGGTCAAATTTGATCCATGGGCAATTTCGACCTTTTGCTTCAAACCCACACAACTAAAGGAAGGCCTGAGTTTGATGCACATAGGCCCACTCCCGGTTGAATACCCCACATCCAAACCATAACCAAGGCCCACCACACGCCAACCCAGAAAGGAGACGAGTCTCACATCGAAACAGGATTCCGTAAAAACCCTGTGGACAGACACTCTTCCCTTGTTGATAGGCGAGGGGACTTCCCTTTTTGCTCATAAGTAAGCCACCTCCTTGGATTTCAATCCACAAACTATCTTGTCTTGCGGTCGGCCCGGTTCTCTCTCTTTCCCAGCCGGCCCTCTCTTTCACGCTCGTGAAGCAGCCCACACCTCTTATGACGCCATCGCGCAGGGGTACGACGGGTTAGCCTCAGAAAGGCAACTTCTTGGATAAGGCGTTAAGGCGGCCTTCTAACCCTCGGCCTACCCGGTCCCGTGCGGATTAACATAACACCCTTTCCTTTCTATCGAAGTTACATATGGTTGTGTTTTCCGTGGTTTTCCCATGTTACAACTTCTGTACCAATTCGGTCGATCCGGAATGGATCGGTTAAACATTCCATTAGGGAGCCTGGTCTTGACTCTTCTGTGTGGTATTCATTCTCGTTCGGCTCTTGGAATCACATCCAGCAGTGGTTGGAACAGCTCGCAAAATCCAACCACTTCACCTACTTTATTGCCCCCAACCCTTTCTCGTACCTCTATTGAAACAGAATGGTTTCATGTTCTTTCATCGATTGGTTATTCCTCTCCGTTCGTATCTCTTTTTCCAATTTCGGTCTCGATTAGTTTACAAGATTGAATGGCCAATTCTCCTCCGGACCCTCGATTCGATTGTTTTCCAAGAATGTTGAGCCGGGCATGTAAGCCATGTATCTGGGAGGAACTTAAAAGAAGGGTTTCGGTTTCATTCAACACTTCCTCCTCTGGTCTTAAAGTAAATATACCTATTAATTATTTGAAATGAATTGTAGGATGTGACTATATTACAGCAAAAGGACAGACTCCGTATATTCATAACTTCTGTTCTGCTCTCTTCACTCGAAGTTCACCTTTGCTATTGCGATAAGGGCTACTCGCCTTTTTGAATAGAAGGAAGTGGGATAGCGGAGGTGGTGATTTCGGTAAACCAATGCATGAGCTGAGGCTCCCCCATGTCCCGCCGACCCTCCGAAAAAGTAAGGTCGTAAAATGGGGAGGCAGAAGCAAGCAGAAGCAGAGTCAAAGGCGGGTCAAACTCACATAAGCGGAGGGATTCATGAAAAGCGAGAAGCCGCGCCGTGGGGGACTGACCAACTATGAATAGATCTTACTTTCGGGTAAGAGTAGGAACGCCAAGATTCATAAATACCCTACATGGATCGGTCGTTTTCAGCATCCGACCGACAAACATAACTACCCTTCATGAGTCAGCCGTTACCAGAGTCCAATGGGTGAGCAATCAAATGCCATAAATGCACACGTCTCCCGAGAGTGTATATAAGGGATAAGAAAGTCTACGATAGGGATATTCAAGCTCTCCGGCTCACAGTCTAGTAGTATTCTCTCCAAAACTCTCAGAATCACCAACCTACCGCCCTCACGGCACCATACGGGGATCAAGGAAATATCTGTCCTTGTTCCTCACCCTACGGTGTTAATAGCTCACTTCTCTACTGACTTGGGCGTCAGAGTTTCTACAGCATCCACCACAGCGGTGGGTAGAATTTCCACGCTCACCCTATCACTTTATTTTGTAGGATCATTAGTGCCCTCCTTGACGAAATCTCAATCGTGGAACTCGGGTGAAAACCAGCGTATACAATTTGGCGCCCACCATGGGGCCCTAGCAATTTATAAGCAAACAAAGCTTACGTCCAGCCTACGGGAACTTGCAAGCATTACTATGGCATCCGGCAGCGAACCTTCGGATCTTCTAGCCAACCAATTGGCCGCACTCCAGGAACGCTTACGTGTTCTGGAAGAAGAAAATTCGGTCATGAAGAGTTCCAATAGCGACCTCTGAAAATAGCTGGAACATCTTTCATCCTCCTCCAGGCGAGGGGGGCTCGACGACCCCCCCAACGAACCGATCCGCCAACCCAATCCAATAGAGACACTAAGCGATGCAACGGGCGACATTCCCCCTTCCGAAAATCATCCAATCGGTCATGGGAGGAACCAACATGTACCTCCAGTTGAGACACTAACAGCTTCATCCATGCACAAGGAAATTGAGGAATTCAAGGAAGCAATCCTTTCCAGCCTACCAGGAGCCAAGTTACATTTGAGGAGGAGCAAAGTAGGAACCATTACGGATACTCCTTTCGTTGAGGGGGTAAATTCAGTAGAACTCCCTAGGAAGTTCAGCCCACTTGAGATGAAGCTGTACGATGGATCAACCGATCTCGACGACCACATAATCCACTACAAATACAAGATGATGTCCACGAGCCTATCCTCACATCAGAGGGAAGCAGGAATGTGTAGAGGGTTTGGGGAAACATTGACTGGTCCAGCCCTCACATGGTTTATTAACTTGCCATATCGTTCAATCGGGTCCTACAAGGAATTGGCAGACAAGTTCGTGGAACACTTCTCAAGTTCTTGCAAATTTAAGAAGACCACAGATGACCTTAATACGATACAACAGCGGAAAGGAGAATCACTGTGAAGCTACGTCTCACGCTTAAACAAGGAAAGAATCGCTATCCCGAATCTCCACCAGTCGACAGCAGTGGAAGCGTTTCGGAATGGATTGTTGGCCGATAGAAGCCTCTATAAAAAATTGACGAAGAATCGATGCTAAACTATGGACCAGGCAATGGCTAGAGCCCGAACATAAATCAGATGGGAAGAAGATAAAAGGAATGCAAGGAGGGAAAACTTGACTAGCCTACAAGAGAAGGGGACCTATCCACATAGACGACCGAAAGAATTCAGTAGGAGGGGCCAATAAACGACCGATCTAAGAACTCATCGTGCCAGGGATAATCACCCCTACGATAGGGCTTCCAATCGCAGAACAATCCCGTACAAAAGAAGAGAGAGGATCCCTAATGGAGCCCCCAGGCTCCTAGACTACAACTTCACCATATCACCAGGTGAACTCGTCTCAGTTCTTAAGAAAATGGGGAACGAAGTGAAGTGGCCTCCGCGCTCCAAGGAGGGCTCCGGAAGAAAAGATACAAGTAGATGGTGTGAATTCCACCAAGACTACGGGCACACAACGGCTGACTGCATAACATTAAGATTGGAGGTATTGGAGCTGTTAAACAAGAGGCACCTGAAAGACCTGCTCATGAAAAAAGGGAAAGCCACATTGGCCCGGAGGGAGGAAAGGCTGACCGGGGAGAAGCCCCAACACCGCCTCCACCAATCAACAATACAATCAATCTTATATTGGGAGGATCAGAAGTTAGTGGGGTCTCCTATTCTGTAATGAAACGACACACCAGAATGGTAGCGACAGTCACCTCGGGACACACGGAAATATTAGCAGGAGACTATACTGGATTGGCGATCGAGTTCATGGACGACGAGGTATCCAGTCTTAAGAACCCTCATCATGACGCATTAGTGATATCCTTGCAGGTGGCCAATTTTATGATCAAAAGGGTACTAGTCGACACGAGGTCATCAGCTAACATAGTCTTCCTAGCAGCTCTTAACGACATGGGATGAGGATTGGGGAAAATAAATCATCGGTCTACGGCTTTGATAGGCTTCAGCGGAGAACATAAATTCACTATGGGGGAAATCTCTCACCCAGTATACGCGGGAGGAATCAAAAAATGCCTACGTTTCTCGTCCTAGACTGTCATTCGGCCTACAACTTGATAATGGGTCGACCATGGATTCACAATATGAGGGCCGTCTCATCCCCCTATCACCAGGTGCTGAAGTTTCCTACAAAGTGGGGAATCCAGGAAATCAGAGGAGATCAACTTGCTTACAGGTCTTGTTACCAAACGACTCTCAAGCCTAAACCCCAGACAGCATAGCAATTACAGGAGGGGTCTCGTCGAGCCTATGCAGATACTCCGAAAGTTGAAGAACTCGACGAAGTCCAAATTCACCCACACTACGCAGTTCATAAGACCCAAGTAGGAGCCGACCTTGATCCCGTGCTACGCACCGAACTGGTGGAATTCCTTAAGAAGCATCACGACTGCTTCACATTGTCGCATGGAGACATGACAGGAATAGACCCAGAGTTGATGAGATATGAGTTACATGAGGATCCAGCCTACCTACCTGTAAAATAGAAGATGAGGAAGTTTTCCCCTAAAAGAAACAGAGTCATCGATGAAGAAGTCCAAAAGTTGTTAGAAAATGGAGCCGTTAGGGAAGTACAGTACCCGGAGTGGCTCGCTAATGTTGTGGTCGTGCAAAAGAAGAATGGAAAGTGGCAAGTCTGCATTGATTTCGAGCTGAAGAATGCTGGTGCTACCTACCAACGGCTTGTCAACAAGATGTTTTCACATCAGATTGGGAAAACCATGGAGGTCTACATTGATGATATGTTGGTGAAATCTTTACAAGCCAAGCAACACCTAGGACACTTGGAGGAAGCATGCGACATGATGAGAAAGTATGGGATGAAGCTGAACCCCACCAAGTGTTCTTTCAGAGTGGCCTCCAGAAATTTCTTGGTTACCTGGTCACTCGACATGGAATTGAAGCCAACCCGGAGCAGATAAAATTCATCCTCAACATCCCTTCCCCGACAAACCCCAAAGAAGTCATGCGACTTGCGGGAAGGATAGCCGCTCTCAAAGATTCATCTTTAAATCCATCGATAAGAGCTTCTTGTTTTTCTTCATGCTTGGGAAAGCAAAGAAGTTCGAATGGACTCTGGCCTGTGAAGAAGCCTTGAACAAACTAAAGCAATACTTGACCACACCTCCCCTCTTGTCCAAGCCAGCAGACGGTGAAAGGTTGTTCCTATACCTTGGGGTCTCAGATCAGGTGGTCAGCGCTGTTTTAATAAAGGAAGAATGAGGACAACAACTCCCAGTCTACTACATGAGTAAAGCCCTACTAGACCCGGAGACTTGGTACACTCAAATGGAGAAATTGGTTCTTGCATTGGTGAAAATGGCTCACAAGCTCTGACCCTACTTCCAAGATCATCCAATCACCGTATATTCCACCTACCCTTTGAGGAGCATTCTTCATAAGCCCGAGCTCTCTGGAAGATTAACCAAATGGGCAATTGAACTTGGGGAGTACGACATCATTTACCAACCGCGAACCGCAATCAAGTCCCAAGCTCTTGTGGATTTCATGGTGGAATTCAGCCCCAGTCTACGAACCGAGGTGAAGAAGGAGGTACAGTGTGTTCAAGAGATTGCGCTATGGAAACTTGCGATAGACAGTTCTTCCAGAAAATGAGGCTCCGGGTTAGGAGTTATAATCACCTCTCCCTTAGGCGACGTTATACAACAAGCATTTAAGTGCGGCTTCCAGACTACCAACAATGAGGCTGAGTACGAATCATTGATAGTTGGGTTAACATTGCTTAAGGAGCTTGGGGCAAGAAGAGTGGAGGCGACATCTGATTCACAACTAATTATGAATCAACTCCGAGGATCTTACCAAGCTCGGGGTGCTCAAATGGCGGCCTACTTATCAAAGGTAAAGGAACTCTAATCTTCTTTTGATTCATTTACAGTTTCTCAGATTCCCAGGACCGAGAACACTCACGCGGATGCCCTGGCCACTCTCGGGTCCACTCTACAAGAGGATAATATTCGAGCCATACATGTGGCATATCTAAAATGGCCAGCCATTCTCAAAACAGAAGATGGAACCGTCTCCCACATCAAACAAATCGACTCATGGATGACCTATTTGGTCAAATACATGGAGGGAGGAGAATTACCAGCAGACAAGGTAGCCGCCCGGAAGATCCAACGACAAGCTGCGCGGTTCACTCTGTACGATAACCAACTGCTGAGGAGATCACTTTCCGGACACTACCTCAAGTGCTTAACTTTCGAAGAAGCGCAATATGTCTTAGCCGAGCTACACGAATGAGAATATGGAAACCATTCTGGGGGCAGAAGTCTAGCATGTCGAGCCCACATAGCTGGGTACTATTGGCCGAAAATGCGAGCCGACGCAGCTGAGTACACTAGGAAATGTGAAAAGTGTCAGCGGTTCACCCCCGTCTCCCATCTTCCACCTGAAAAACTCAGTCTTTCTTTATCCCCTTGACCATTCATGAAATGGGGAATGGACATTGTTGGGAAATTACCCGTCACCTCGGGACAGCGGGTCTACATGCTGGCATTGACAATTATTACTCAAAGTGGATTGAAGCAGAGGCCTTCGCGAGGGTCAGGGATAAGGAGGTGCAAAACATCATCTGGAAGAACATCATTTGTCGCTTCGGCCTACCTAGGGAGATTATTACTGATAACGGGTCACAATTCATCAGCCACCATTTCCAAATTTTCTGTAAGAATTTGGGCATCAAGCTTAGCTTCTCGACCCCGGGCTACCCTCAGGCCAACAGACAAGAAGAATCTTCCAATAAGACCATGAATACTTTGAAGAAGAGACTGGAGAAGGCAAAATGGGTCTAGGCTAACGAGCTCCCAAGGGTTCTATGGTCGTACCGAACGACTGAGAGATCATCCATAGGTGAAACACCATTCTCCTTGACCTTTGGCACCGAAGCTGTCATTCCAACTGACTTTGGTGTGTCATCTCCACGATACCAATGGATTGATGATGATACGAACAATCAACTCATGTCCAACGGACTCGACACTATTGACGAGCTCAGGGAGAACGCGTCCGTACGGCTTGCAGCCTACCGGAAGAAGATGACCAGACACTTCAATAAGAATATGAGAAGTAGATCTTTCAAAGAAGGAGATTGGGTCCTACAGAGAGTCTTTCAAAATACAAGGGAAGTGAAAGATGGAAAACTTGGGCCTACTTGGGAAGGCTCATACACCATCATGAAAGTTGTAGGCCACAGAGCCTACAAACTAAAAAATGAGGATGGTAGACTCATCAATAACAGTTGGAACGCCATCCACCTCAAGAAATTTCACAGATAATGTCTACGGTGCCTTCGGACTCACTCGATAAATTGAGGTCTTGTCACAAAGGGAAGACCAAGTCATTTTTCTCTTTTATTTCAGCCTATTTTCATATTTTATTTCAGCCTATTAATATTAGGTTGTGTTTTAAATTTTCAATTGAATAAAGATATTAACGAATTGAGTTCATGGACGACATGAAAATATTCTATTATATATACCCAAGATAAATATTGTCTATATACATGAAGGCCTTAAGCCAATATTACAAAAAAAAAAAAAAAAAACCAAAATAGAATACAACTTCAAGCTTCTTGGCCTTCGACAGGCACGATTGGATCAGCCGGCTGAGTGATAGGTTCGGTCTCCATAGGTTTTTCTGGTATGGACTCTTCAAGGGCAGCTTCAACAGCCGCATCGACTAGAACACCTGCCGTCTGGTTATCTTCGATCGTGTCAGCAACATCCCCCTCAGTTTCCTCAATCGTGAATTCTTTGGAACTGATCTCAAGCCCTCATTCAACTTCAGTCTCTTCGGTCGACAGAGAGAGGCCAGCCTCCAACCTTTCCCCCAGTGTTATCCACTTCCTAGGATTCCACGAGCTGTGTTCCCCAGACAAGTATTCCTTCATGAGCTGGCTCTTATCCTTTATAATGGCTTCGATAGCCACTCCCTCCAACCTATCCAGCAGTTCAGTCTTCTATCCCTCCAACTCTTTGACACTCTCATTCACAGCATCCAATTCGGAAGACGTCGCTTCCAGTTTAGCTTTCGTGGCATTAGCTTCATTTTCAGCTTCCTTCACTCTCATCTTGGAGTCTTCAGAGGAAGCTTTAGCCTCATCCAACTCTTTTCGTAGGGCTGCATTCGACTTTTCCAGGTCTCTCGCCTTCCTCTGGCTGGCTTCCATATATCTTTGTTGGAAAATGGCATACTCCAGAGTCTGCCACGACATAAGCAAAAATAAATGAATAATTTATCTAAGAATATTTGTGAATATAAAATTCTTACCTCGTAATTTCGAGCAACAACCATTTTTACAGCCTACAATGGTCCCAATGTCAGCATTCGACATTCATCTTCCTCTAAAAGCAATTCGTCGGTGAAGCTGGACAGTCTGGAGGGATCCGACATAACTGTCGTGCTCATTGGGATATTGATTATTACATTCTCTGGGTCTTCCTCAATATCCAGCAATTGTTTTCTCTTCTTCAAAGAATGTCTAGACCCAGTCGATGTCTTGTGAGCTGTTTCGACTAGTAGTATGGCTGAAGTATCCTTCTTTGGGGGCTGAGACTCGGGGACAGCTTCGATTTCCTTCCCTTTGGATTTCTTATTCTTCCTCTGTTCCAGCATCTCTTCCACTGATGGAAGTTTGAATTGACTCATTCTTTCCATTGTGCACAAATTTTCCTCTGGGGTTAGAATCCGCGAAAAGAAAGTCTCTTCGTATAGGAGCTGACACGCCCATGTTATGAGAATGACTGTCAGTATATTTTTGGTCAGAGGCAAATGGGTACATTCTGGATAGAAAACTTCCTTCCACAATGGATTCAACCTTAATCTTCTTTTTATCAAAACCACCCTACAATTCCTCTCAGGCGTTAGAATGCTCAAAATATAATTTGTATTCGCTACAACCCCAGGTGTCACATCGAAGCTACGATTACGGTTCGAACCTACAGAAGGGACAAAAGGAGAATGTTAGAGTTTCATCGAGTCTACACGCGAGAGAAGAAGTATAAGACCAACACTCACTCGTAATTTCCCACCACTCAAGTACTCTACCACGACCAGACGACCCGGATACACCCTCTCTTTTCACAATAAAATAAGCATTTTACCAGCCTCCTCTATCATTCGTAGTCAGCCCGGAAATCAAATATTCCTTCTTTTGTCGAAGAAATAAATGATATCTTCCTTTCTCCACTACATGTTCTTTCATGTAACCCCGAACCTAATTCCCAACTCGTAGGTCAATACTTCAACCGACAGCAAGACCCTCTATGTGTTTGGCATTAGTTGGGAGTGGGCTATTCCATAATGATCCAGTACTTCCTATACTAGGTTTGGGATTGGGAATCTAAACCCATCAGCGAATGGACGTTCATAAAACCCATTCCACCCAGGGATCCTATAGTCGACTCATTCCCTCGAGGAGGGTAACCTTACTTTAACCGACTCAGGGAACCAGTATTTTAATTTTATCTCCCTCATTGCACTTTCGGTCAAACTACTTTGGGGGTTTTTGGTTAATAGTTTTGTTGGCTCACTAGTACTGGGTTCACCCGATTCGGATGGAACTGTTCGGAGTGGAGGAACATCTTTGGGAATACCTAGCAGAGCTTCCATCGATGCGACAGTCAGCACATCTTCATCACCCTCACTTAGTATTCCCCTACCATGCATACTTAAAGGGGAGACGACTCGTAGAGGCGAGCCTACATACATCTCCAACAATGAATCACTAGTGCTCGAGCAACTTTCAGAAGACATTTCAATTCATTCTACAAACAACGAATGAACCTAAAACCAATATAACGAAAGATCAAACCTAGGTCTCACATAAACACAATCCTAGAAATTCCATAAATCAATTTCAGATCAAAGTCCTAAACCTAGGCAAGAACAAGTTAAATATGCCTTATGAACAACTTGAAGAATTGAAGAACATGAAGAAGGGAAGGAAGAGTACCTTGAATTCGAAGAGAGCCCTCCAAACTTACAACTCGAGAGAATATTTTGCAAATGAGGTGAGTGAACCCCTTAACACTCTTTATACTTTTGGCGCCTCATTTTCCCGCCAAAAAGAATACCTCGATATGAGCACCATATTTAATACAGTTTACGAAATCGAGGAAGCACAAAACTCAATCGAAGTCAAGAAATTGTTATGTCACTTGAGTTCATCCTCGAAATCACCCCAGGGGAGGTCCTATCAAGGCGACATGTAGACTCGGTTTGGTCACTCTTTGGTGTCAAACGAGTGGTTGCCTTCCTAGACTTCATCAGATCCAGTCGACGGGAACACCTCCCAAATAGCTCGAGATGGAGTCAAGTTTAAGTTCATTGACCTACTTCTGGTCCAGACGATATGTAGACTCGGTTTGGTCACTCTTCGATACCAAATGAGTGGTTGCCTTCCTGGACTTCATCAGGTCCAGTCGACGGGAACACCTCCCAATTGGCTCGTGATGGAGTCAAGTTTCAGTTCATTGACATTCTTCTGGTCCATGCGACATGTAGAATCAGTTTGGTCACTCTACGATACCATACGAGTGGTTGCCTTCCTGGACTTCATCAGGTCCAGTCGACGGGAACACCTCCCAATTGGCTCGTGATGGAGTCAAGTTTAAATTCATTGACCTTCTTCTGGTCCAGGCGACATGTAGACTCGATTTGGTCACTCTTTGGTACCAAACGAGTGGTTGCCTTCCTAGACTTCATCAAGTCCAGTCGACGGGAACACCCCCCAATTGGCTCGAGATGGAGTCAATTTTAAGTTCATTGACCTTCTTCTGGTCCAGACGACATGTAGACTCGGTTTGGTCACTATTTGGTGCCAAACGAGTGGTTGCCTTCCTGGACTTCATCAGATCCAGTCGGCTCGAGATGGAGTCAAGTTTAAGTTCATTGACCTACTTCTTATCCAGGTGACATGTAGACTCGGTTTGGTCACTCTTCAATACCAAACGAGTGGTTGCCTTCCTGGACTTCATCAGGTCCAGTCGATGGGAACACCCTCAATTATCTCGTGATGGAGTCAACGATAAGTTCATGGACCTTCTTCTGGTCCAGGCGACAGTAGACTCGGTTTGGTCCCTCTTCAACACCAAATAAGTGAATGTCTTCCTGACCTTAATCAGTTTCAGTCGACGGGAACATTCCCTAATTGACTCGTGATGGAGCCAAGTTTAGTTCATGGACCTTCTGTTGGCCCAGACGACACATAGACTCTGTTTGGCCTCTTTTCGATACCAAACGAGTGAATGTCTTCCTGACCTTAATCAGGTTTAGTCGACGAGAACATTCCCCAATTGGGTCGTGATGGGGCCAAGTTTAGTTTATGGACCTTCTGCTGGCCCAGACGACACGTAGACTCGATTTGGCCTCTCTTTGGTGCCAAACGAGTGAATGTCCTCCCAGACCTTATCAAGCCTAGTTGACGAGAACACTCCCCAATTGGCTCATGATGGAGTCAAGTCCAGTACTTGACTTAGAGAGTATGGGACAAACTGTACGGGCCAAATTTGGTCCAGGGGTAATTTCGACTTTTTGCTTTAAACCCACACAACTAAAGGAAGGCCCGAGTTTGATGCACATAGGCCCAGAGATTCACAGGCCCACTCCCGGAAGAATACCCCACATCCAAACCATAACCAAGGCCCACCACACGCCAACCCATGAAACGCCAAGATTTATAAATACCTCACATGGATCGGCCATTTTCAGCATCCAACCAATAAACATAACTACCCTTCATGAGTCAGCCGTTACCAGCGTCCAACGGGTGAGCAATCAAATGCCATAAATGCACATGTCTCCCAAGAGTGTATATAAGGGATAAGAAAGTCTACAAGAGGGACATTCAAGCTCTCCGGCTCACAGTCTATTAGTATTCTCTTCAAAACTCTCAGAATCACCAACCTACCGCCCTCACGGCACCATACGGGGATCAAGGTAATATCTACCCTTGTTCCTCACCCTACGGTGTTAATAGCTCACTTCTCTATTGACTTGGGCATCGGAGTGTCTACGGCATCCACCACACCAGTGGGTAGAATCTCCACGCTCACCCTATCACTTTGTTTTGCAGGATCGTTAGTGCCCTCCTCGACGAAATCTCAATCATGGACCTCGGGTGAAAACCAGTGTCTACATGTGTATCTTAATACAGATCATATTTGTTTCCTATAAAATTTACACCAAATTTTCATGTAAAATCATCTAATTTTAAGTCTAATTTTGTGTCTTTGAACTTAAATTTGCGTGTGCTTGTTCTTATTTCATATCAGAATCTTTGTTAGTCTTGAAATTTGCATGTGAAATTCACCTTACATCAGGTCTCATTTGTTTCCCTAAATTTCTTGCATCATAATTATGTGTAAGGATTGTAGACGCTGAATTTCGCCTTTAACCTACAATCGAGAATTTATATGATGGGGCGCCAATGATCATGCAAAATAAAGGTAAACGAAACGTATAGTAGCTACCCACTAGTGTGGTGGACACTTTTGGCACTCCGACACTCAATTCAGCGATGGTGATGAGCAAAAGGAGAGAAGAGACAAGGCAACTCGAGTGTTAGAGCCTAAGTTTGAATGTTGAATGTTGAATCATCAGTCATCAGTGAGTGCCTAAATCCCTAGGACCCCCTCTCCTTTTATAGCCTATGAAATAGCCTCTTAGTCGTTCTAGGATTCCTTGGAATAGTTGATTTCCAATCCTTTTATGAGAGGATAATGGAGTTGAGATTGGATTAGGAGTACCTAGATGTCCTGGATAAGTGTAATCCAATTTGTTTTTTATTGGTCCAAATAGTTAGTCTCCTTGTTGGAAAATGATTAGTGCTAGTAATGTCATTGAGATACTGCATAACATTATATGTGGTTCTTAGAGGCCTTTCAAGTAGCATGAGTCTCTTACCATTGTAGGCATACATACTCATGAGTCCGACATGTGAGTCATGTGCATTCTCATTTTTAATGATTAGATTCGCATGGATTGGGCCTCAATAGCAGCCCATAATGCCATTTTAGGCCAAAAGAAGGCCATTGGTCATGTTTTAGTGGAAGTCTGATACGTGGGCTTGGGACATAATGACATTTGGTTCCCTGACCTAAATTTGGCCAGTACAATTTATCCTTACTCTCTATGTCAATGAGTCATTGGCTTGGATAGAATTCAACGAGTATGTTGTCTGGGATTTGATTAAAAGCATATGAGCATACCTGGATGATGATGTCGCTTGGGGAAGACGGTGGTCATGTCACGTTCTACTGAACCAAAAAAGATTCAGGATAATCCTCAATAGACGTGATGATAGTCCAGGAGAGTCTTCAATTGGCTGGACCAGATGAAGGTCTAGAAGCCGACCCGACCGTCGAATGTCATGGGGAATCAACCCATCGACTGGACAAGATGAAGGTCCAGGATAATCTCCAGTTAACTAAACCTATTGAAGGTCAGATGGAGTCTTCAGTTTGACCTGACAAGGGTCTTCAGGAAAGTTCTCGTCGATTGTACTAGATGAAGGTCTAGGATAATCTACAGTCGATCAGATTCCAGATGAAGGTCTAGGATAATCTATAGTCGATCAGACCTGCTGAAGGTCCAGTGGAGTCTTCAGTTGACTATACTAGATGAAGGCCCAAAAACCAACCTGACCTGAAGAAGGTCATAAGGAATGTTCTCGTCTATTGGACCAGATGAGGGTCCAAGATAATCTCCAGTCGACTAAACCTGCTGAGGGTCCGAGGGTGTCTTCAATGTCGTCTAACCAGATGAAGGTCCAAGTCTTCAACATTACTTGACATGATTCATTTGGAATGTTCCCGTTGACTGGACCAGATGAAGGCCCAAAATAATCTCCAATTGACCAGACATGTTGAAGGTCCGGGGGAGTCTTAAACCTGACTTTACAAGGGTCTCGGTGAATATTCATGTCGAATGGACAAGATGCAAGTCCATAATAATCGCCAGTCGAACAAACCTACTGAAGTTTTGGTAGAGTCTTTTACATCGTCTGGACCAAATGAAGGTCCAAGTCCTTAACTTGACTCGGCGAGGGTCATGGGAATGTTCCTGGTTACTGGACCAAACCTGCTAAAGGTCTGAGTGTTGGACAATTTTGACCCATAGCATTACTATTTGTACAGAACATGGTATTGTTGTAAAAATTAACTATGTGACAAAGGAAATTGCTCTTTTATCATTTGTAATTGGATTACCGGGATATATGAATGATAAAAGTCCATATGATTAGTAATGGATTAATAAGATATGAGACAATATTAATCCACTAAGGTTTAATCATTAAAATATCCCTAGTCGTAGTATTATCGAGATTGGACATCGATAATGCGGAATAGACTAGTATTGCACTTGTGCGCGTTGTGGGAGCATAACGACATAGTTCTCATATATTTAAGTATTGGATACTTATGCAAGTGTAATAGGAGGTTGTGTTTACCGATGGTACGGAAATAGCTTCGCTCTGGATAGACCCATCGGAATCTCATAGGTAGTATGACTGTGTGTCTATGGGAGTCTGAATCAGGGTAGGTGTATTTGGTCTTAACCTGAGACTTGCATCGCTAATACTTGCGACAATCAATATACTTTGGGTTTGGTCGTCCAGGGCTTTAACAGGTTTTGTGTACGCCTTTTCTAGGTATATTGAGAATCGTATTATATTGGGTGTGATGTCAAGATGGAAGTATCACTCCAGTCATAGTGGAGATGATGATCACATAAGATACGAAACTGATGCTCTTATATGCTGCAGCTATCAGGATAATATGACAAGGTCATAGTTATCCGATTATAGAGACTAGTTACCAGAGATCTGATATGTGCTTCGTACGGGGCAGACACAATTCCAGCCCTAGGCCTAGCACGTGACATCAGATACTGGATCGTAATATGCAATACTACGTATACTACGCCTGATATAGATTACATATTCCTCTAAGAATATTTCTGGAGAATTGGGTAGGCACGGTGCTTTGCTAGAAGCCAACCATGTCTTGTAAATCGGTAAAAACGTAGTACTAGGTACGTACGTGTTCGGATAGTCCGACGACCAGATTTACTGCCAACATATCCGGGGATCTCATGGGTCGCTTCCCGAAGATTCACCGATGACGTATGACTCAGACATAATTAATCTGGGATTAATTATTAGAGAGAGAAAATTAATCTAGGATTAATTACGGAGATATATTAAGTAGACAGACAGATCGGCTAAAGTATTAAACCATCACGATTGGACCATGATGAAAATACTTAAGCAATAAGTTTCTCGATTACCTGAAAGAGTATAGTATTCTTTCACAGTGTACTCCTCCCGGAACACCTCAATTGAGCGATGTGTCCAAACAGAGAAATCGAATTTTGTTGGACATGGTAAGGTTAATCATGAGTCGCTCTGAGCTACCGTTTCCTTCTATGGATACGCATTAAACAGTGCAAAACTTATTTTGAATAAGGTTCCATAAATATATGTTTGACAGATTTCATATTAGATATGAACAGGAAAGAAACTGGGTTTTCTCATTCCTGAAGATTTGGGAATGCTGGGCATATGTTTGGATGATACCAAACTAGAACCCAAATCGGATAAGTGCCTTTTGTGGGTTATCCTAAGGTAACCAAAGTATAGTACTTATACAACTCACAAGAGAACAATGTAATTGTTGCTCTCCATGTGGTTTTCCTAAGAGGAATACCTATATGCAGTGGTAAGTGAGAGGAAAGTAAAACTCGATGAAAATCGGAGTAATACTGTTCTAGGCACCGATTCCTTAATGGAACACAAACAGTTCATCAGGGATGAAACTGTACCAATAATCTTTGAATACACAAGAACCACGTAAGTTAGAGAGAGTCAGAAAACAACCTACGAGGTATGGATTTCTGATCTCACCTCGTAAAGATGTCAATCTTATTGAGGAACACAAACCGACTACGTATGAGGAAATGATACAAGGTATCGACTCCTTTTATGGCAAAGTGCCATGATGTCCGAAATGGATTCCATGTATATCAACCAAGTTTGGACACTGGTTGTTGTACCGGAAGGTATTGTGCCTATTGGTACTATATAAGTCTTCAAGGAAGACATACATGGATGGCAACATACAACGTACAAAACTGGGCTTGTAGCAAAAAGGTATCATTATCAACATTGTGTCAATTACGATGAAACCTTTTAATCATTGCCATGGTTAAATCCATTTGGATAATGCTTGCTAATGCTGCATGTTTCATTTATGAAATATGGCAGCTGAACGTCAAAATCGCTTTCCTTAAACGGAAACCTTTTGGAGGATGTTTACAACATCCTGATGGTTTTGTCGTATCAAAACGTGCAAACAAGGTTTGCAAGTTAAATCGATCCATTTATGGATTGAAGCAAGCATTCCGTTCTTGGAACTATCGTTTGATGTAATCATAATGGTATATGATTTAATTCAAAATGAAAATTATTCTTGTGTATATAAGGAGGTTAGTGGGAGCGCACTGATAGTGATTGTCCTAAATAATGATGACATATCATTTCTTAGAAATGAAATTCCCATAATACAATCGGTGAAAGCTTGGATTTAATGAAAATTCTCCGTAGAATACTTGGGAGAGACAACCTTTATTCTAGGAATAAGGATCTACTGGGATAGATCTAAAAGTTGTTGGCACTCTCTGAGTACTAGTACATTGAAATATATGTACGCGACCTAGGGTCTCATATGCTTTGAGCATATGGAGTCACGATCAGGCCAATTCAAGTGATAGTCACTGGATTGATGTTAAGAACATCCTTAAGTATCTTAGATGAACTAATGATTCTTTCTTAAATATATGGAGAAAGAGAACTTGAAGTGACTGGGTTCACTGTTGCAAATTTCCTAACCGATAAAAACGACTATAAGTCGTAATAAAGTTACTATATAGTTTGAATAACGGAACAGTGAGCTGGAAATCTTCCAAGCAAGATACTGTTGCCAAATAAACAACAAAAGCGGAATATTGATGCTGCTGAGGCAGCAATAGAAGCACTTTGGATCTATATAATCCTAATTGGATTAGGAGTAGTTCTGTTAGCAGCTGAGCTAGGCTACAACACAGGCTAAAGAATTAATGGTCTCATCAACGATCCAAGTATATACTTCAACTATTCATCTGATTCGTTCGGATCATACATCGTGGCAGTGTGATGATCGAATAAATCACATCAGATGATAACCATGCAAATCTGTTGACGAAAGCAGTTTCTCAGCAGAAGTTTGAGAGAACCGTACATAGTTCAATTGTAGGACACTTGAGTGATTGACTATAGGCCAAGTGGGAGATTGTTGGACAATTTTGACCCATAGCATCACTATTTCTACAGAACATGGTGTTGTTGTACAAATTAACTATGTGACAAAGGAAATTGCTCTTTTATCATTTGTAATTGGATTACCGGGATATATAAATGATAAAAGTCCATATGATTAGTACTAGATTAATAAGATATGAGACAGTATTAATCCACTAAGGTTTAATCATTAAAATATCCCTAGTCGTAGTATTATCGAGATTGGACATCGATAATGCGGAATAGACTAGTATTGCACTTGTGCGCGTTGTGGGAGCATAACTGCATAGTTCTCATAATTTAAGTATTGGATACTTATGCAAGTGTAATAGAAGGTTGTGTTTACCGATGGTACGGAAACAGCTTCGCTCTGGATAGACCCCTCGGAATCCCATTGGTAGTATGACTGTGTGTCTATGGGAGTCTGAATCAGGGTAGGTGTATTTGGTCTTAACATGAGACTTGCATCGCTAATACTTGCGACAATCAATATACTTTGGGTTTGGTCGTCCAGGACTTTAACAGGTTCTTTGTACGCCTCTTCTGGGTATATTGAGAATCGTAGTGTATTGGGTGTGATGTCAAGATGGAAGTATCACTCCAGTCATAGTGGAGATGATGATCACGTAGGATACGGAACTGGTGCTCTTATATGCAGCAGCTATCGGGATAATATGACAAGGTCATAGTTATCCGATTATAGAGACTAGTTACCAAAGATCCGATATGTGCTTCGTACGGGGCAGACACAATTCCAGCACTAGGCCTAGCACGTGACATCCGATATTGGATCGTAATACGCAATACTACGTATACTACACCTGATACAGATTACATATTCCTCTAAGAATATTTCTGGAGAATTGGGTAGGCACGGTGCTTTGCTAGAAGCCAACCATGTCTTGTAAATCGGTAAAAATATAGTACTAGGTACGTACGTGTTCGGATAGTCCGACGACCGGATTTACTGCCAACATATCCGGGGATCTCATGGGTCGCTTCCCGAAGATTCACCGATGACGTATGACTCAGACATAATTAATCTGGGATTAATTATTAGAGAGAGAAAATTAATCTAAGATTAATTACGGAGATATTTTATCTGGGATAAAATACTATTTAAAGAGAGAGAACGATTAATTTGGAATTAATCGATAAAATAATATATTCGATATATTAAACGAAATTAGATTTCGACGCGGAATTAAAATTAGATTTTAATTCGGGCGAACAAGTTAATTTAGAATTAATTCGCTGGCAACGTGAATAGTAATTTTGTTAGGTATAATTATTTAATTAAATTTGATTTAATTACGTCGCAATAGAAAATTCGTTAATTCGGAATTAGCGAACCTGAGCCCGGGAGTGTTTGCGGGCCCACTCGTATTTCGAATCAAGTGGGGCCCACAAGTCACATCATGCGTCACATCATTAGTCATTCTTGTAATGTAAGTCACATCAACTTTGAGTGATGTGATGCATGTCACTTTTGTGATTGATGAGAGTTGTTGGAAGGCTTTAATGCCTTGTACCTTTTTGAATTTGGAATTTTGGTATTAGATTTTTGAAATCCAAATACACAAAACCAACTCATCTTCTTCTCTCCTTCTCCTCTAACTCACGGCCTTGGTGCCATTTTTCCTCTCAATTTCTTGGCTTGGCCGAGAACAACAATAAGCAAAGGGAAATTTTGTGGCAAAATTTCCAAGGTGCTAGCACACTAAAGGAGTCCTACAAAGGTGATAGGGAAACCCATTCATGAGCATGGAATCCATTCACAAAGCTTGGAGCTTGGAGCACACAATAGAGGCTTGGCCGAATACATCAACCATGGAAGAAAAGTTTTGTGTTCATCGCATCCAAAAACCGATCAAAGTGAGTATTTCCACAACTTTACTTTATTGTATTCGCACTTTTCATAGCTTAATATGATCTTGGTTTGACATAGAAAACCCAACACTGAAGGAGTCTTCAAACTGACCCGATGAGGGTCTCGGGGAATATTCTCATTGATTGGACTTGATGATGGTCTAAGATAATCTCCAATTGACTAGCCCTGTTGAAGGTACGTGAAAGTATTTAACTTGACCCGACAAGGGTCTCGGGGAATGTTCTTGTCGAGTGGACCTATAATGGTCCAGGATAATCTTTAGTGAACCAGACCTGTTGAAGGTCCGAGAGAGTATTCAACCTGACCCGATAAGGGTCTCGGGGAATATTCTCGTCGAATGGACCAGATACAGGTTCAGGATAATCTCTAGTTGACCCGATATGTTGAAGGTCCGAGGGAGTCTTCTACGTCGTCAGGACCAGATGAAGGTTCAGATCTTTAACATGACCTAGCGAGGGTCATGGAAAATGTTTCCGTCGATTGGACCATATGAAGTTCCAGGAAAATCTCTAGTCAACCAGACCTGCTGAAGGTCCGAGGGAGTCTTCAACCTAACCCGATGAGGGTCTCAGGGAATATTCTCGTCGATTGGATATAATGATGGTTCAGAATAATCTTCAGTCGACTAGACCTGTTGAAGGTCTGGGAGAGTCTTAAAACTTACCCGACTAGAGTCTCAGGGAATAATCACGTCGACTGGACCTGATGATGGTCCAGGATAATCTCCATTCGACCAGACCTACTGAAGGTCCGAGGGAGTCTTCAACCTAACCCGACAAGGGTCTTGGGGAATATTCTTGTCGACTGGACCTCTGATGGTCCAGGATAATCTCCAGTTGACCATACCTGCTAAAGGTCCGAAAGAGTCTTCAACCTGACCCGACAAGGGTCTCATGGAATGTTCTCGTCGATTAGACCAGATGAAGGTCCATGATAATCTACAGTCGATCAGACTTGTAAAAGATCAATGTGAGTCTTCAATGACCTCTGGACCAGATGAGGGTCCGGGTCTTCACCCATGTCTACTCTAAAATCGATGTCAACTGAACTTTTGGCGCTATAGTGACAGGGTCAATGTTGGTTGAATCTATTCCGCTGATATGATCTGATCATATCGAGTGGGATTTTTGTAGTTGGGTGCTACTTCTTACATGTAGCCACAATCTAAGTTAGTTATATCTAAAATAATGATTTTACCTGTCGTCTGGAGACCATCTGACTAACCCTGAGGGTAGTTCTTGGATGTCCGGTGAAATAAAGGTCATGTCGTATTTGTTTGGATAATATACTGGTATTTGTGTGTTGTCTGAAGTAATTACACGTCCAATAGACTACCTTATGGTTGAATGGACCTGCTGGATGTTCAGGAGGGTATGTTTTTGTCGACTGGGAGAAATGAGTTGATTCATAAGCTGACTAGACCAGGTGAAGGGCCATGTAAGTCGACTACGGCATATGAGGGTCTTCAGATATTGATTAGAGCATGTGAATGTCGTACTCTTCCCAAGCGACCAATGTGTACCTGTTTAGAGTGGTCTTGACAGTCCTCAGACGATAATGTGGTTGTCTTTGACTTATTCATCTAGACTTCATTAGGTCTTGTGAGATGGTCTTTATAAGATGGGCCTTTAGAGGCTTGGGCCTTTCATTTTTTTAACTTTATTTTTTTTGCAGGTCTTGGAGCGTAGTATTTTTTTTCAGTTAATGGCTGCTGAGGCCAATCAGAGGAGGATCGAGGACTTAGAGACGTCCAACGTGGCCTTGAGAAAGAAGGTTGTTGAAGATAAGACAGCGATTGAGGCTGCTGAGAAACATGCAAAATATACTAAAGATAGAGCCAAAGTTGTTGAGTCGACCTTGAAGTCTGAGAGATGGCTGATGAAGCTCGAGATATAATCCTAAAAGGAGGGGCTGGAAAGTTTAGAAAGCAAAAAGACTGGACACCTATGAAATGGATTTAGGAGTATGAGAGAATGGAAGCCGGTCTTTCCTCGCCGACTTTTGGGAGTGAATCTATGGAGGATGTTCTTGAGGTAGGTGAAGGGGCTGCTCTCAAGGATGGTGAAAGGGCTGTTGAGACTGGAGAGGAGATAGAAGAGGATGCTTACGTCTCAAAGGTTGGTGATGTTAGGGATGTTCCTGCTGACGGTGACCCAGCTACTGACACCGGTGTTGAAGGTAGAGTCTATGTCGCTTATTTTTGATGTCTTCTCAAGACCTTGGCTTAAATGAAGGCCAACTGATTGCTTCCACTTTATGTCGGCTAATGACATAAGCTCAGATAAAGTCTAAGTCTTGGTCGCTTGGACTTGATGTTGAATGAGACAAATTGATTCAAGACTGGCATCGTACTATGTAGGCTGAAGACCTACGGTTATAATCCATGTTTATAAGGGGTGGTCTCTTGCTTGTGGGATCCTTCTGTCTGCTGACTGATGGGTCATCATACCACAATCCTCTAGCCATTTGGAAGGGTTTGAAGTCTTCTCTTCATGGCGGTTATTGGGACCGTCATGTTTCTTGTTTCTTTTATCTTCTTCCCACCGGATCTCAACTTATGCTCGAGCCATTGGTTGGTCCATGTTGTAGCACTTGAAATTTGTTAGCTTATTATATAATCCACTATCGGCAAGTAGACCCTTGTGGAAAGCTTCGATAGAGGTAGGTTGATGGAGATATATGATGTAAATTCTTTCTTTGTTGAAGCATTTCACATAGCTTCGCATTGATTCTCCTTTCCACTGTAGGATGGAGTTTAGTTCGTCTGTGGTTTTCTCAAACTTGCAAGAGCTTGCGAAGTATTCCATGAACTTGTCTGTCAACTCTTGGTATGATCCAATAGACCGGTGTGGGATATTGATGAACCAAGTGAAGGGTGGGCCTGCTAGCGTCTCTCTGAATCCTCTGCACATCCTAGCCTCCCATTGGTGTGGTGTTAGGGCCGTGGACATCATCTTATACTTGTATTGGATGACATGGTTGTCTAGATCTGTGGATCTATCAAATAGCCTCATGTATGTGGGCTAAACTTTCTTTGAAGCTCTACAGAATTGATTGTTGCCAAGAAATGAGTGTCAGAAATTGTCTTGCCTCGACTCTTCCTCACCAGTAGCCTCAACCTAGCTAGGCTCGAGAGAATCGTCTCTTTGAACTCTTCCACATCTTTGCACATGGTATAGGCAAATTATTATGTTGGGTCCGCCGAAAGGAAATAGTTAGTCGTCTGGAGGCTCTGAGGGCAGTCATCTGGTGCTGGATCATCACCAGCCATGTCTTCGAATGCCCCTAAGAGGTTGGTCTGAATGACGGGGCCACTGGTTGGTCTTGAGTTCCTCGCCGCTGAGAGGTCGAAGACATATACTCCAATTTCTTATGGAGGTTGGTGTTGGTGCTCCGCATCGTGAGGTTCTCCTCTTTCAGTGCTCGTAACCGTTCTTGAAGAGCGGCTAACTTTCCAGCCACAGAGTCGGTATGTTTTCACTGCCAGAAGCCATGTGTGTTGTGCGGATCATAGACTGAGAGATCTTTTGTCTGTTATGAATTGTCGGGGCCCTATGATAGGTGCCAAATTGTAGACGCTGAATTTCGCTTTTGCCCTAAAATCGAGAATTTCTATGATGGGGGCTCCAACGATCCTGTAAAACAAAAGTAAACTGAGCATAGAGTAGCTACCCACCGATGTGGTGGACACCAAAGGCACTCCGACGCTCAAATCAACGATGGTGATGAGCCAAATGAGAGAAGAGACAAGGCAACTCGAGTGTGAGAGCCTAAGTTTGAATGTTGGGTGTTGAATCATCAGTCATCAGTGAGTGCCTCAATATCCTGGACCCCATCTCCTTTTATTGGCTGTGAAATAGCCTTTTAGTCGGCTTATGATTCCTGGGAATAGTTGAATTCCAATCCTTTTAGGAGACAATAGTGGAGTTGGGATTGAATTAGAAGTACCTATATGTCATGTGATTAGTGCAATCTCATTTGTATTTGGATTGGTCCAAATACTTAGTTTCCTTATTGGAAAATGATTAGTGCTAGTAATGTCTACTGAGACACCGCATAACATTGTCTATGGTTCTTAGAGGCTTTTCAAGTCGCATGGGACTCTTACACTTATGGGCATACATGCTCGTGGGTCCTACATATGAATCCTGTATAGACTCATTTTTTAATGATTAGATTCGGGTGGATTGGGCATCGATGGCAGCCCATAACGTCATTTTAGACCAGATGAAGGCCATGATTTTATTTTAGTGCAAGTCTAATATGTGGATCTGAGATATAATGACATTTAGGTCTCTAACTTAAATTTGGCACGTACAAGAAGATGGAGTCAAGTTTGATCTTATACTTTTAATCCCTGAAATTGCGTATGCTTTCCTTTCGTCAAAATCTGAATTTTTTGTTCAACCTTACAAATTTTGTGAATCACATTCTAATCCAATTGGTGTTCTTTATTTCCTTAATTAATTGAAATTCCTTAGTGCTAATTGCTAAAGGATCACTTTGGAGAGCCACAAAAATTCTAAATAAGGCTTTTAATCACTATGTTCTTAAAAACAATCGTATGCCGAGTTTTTTTTTTTTTTTTTTTGAAGAGCCACCAAAATTCTAAATAAGGTTTTTATATAAAAATAGAAATTATTTTTTTATTTATACTAGGCATTTATGTCAACCCCAATCAAATTAGGTTGACCAAATTGCCCCTATTTTTTAAATCAAAATTAGGCTAACCTTAGTTAAAATAGGGTTGCTGAATTTTGACACCCTTTTTATCAAAATACTAATTTTAAAACTCTTTTAAAATTTAGATATTATGATAATTAATATTAACTAATTATCTAATAAATAATTTAAATCATTATCTATAATTACTATTTAAAAAATTAATCATCTTATAATTATTTTCTTAAGTGATAATTGAAACTTTATAATAAACAAATTACTAAAAATTTCCTAATATTGTATTAATATATAATTTGTGGGTTATTAAAATTCACAAATAAAAGCTTCTGTAGTTATGTAAAGGCAAGCTATAGATAATAATTCGTAATTATTAATTTCAAATTAATTTGAATAATCAAATTATTCAATTAATCTTCTAAATAATAAATTCGACAATTCGGTTATTCAAAACTGATTTCCTCTGGTGTTAATGAGTTAACAAGGGGAACAAATAAACCCACAGTTTTGAACTCCAATAATATTGGAACTGTTAATTAAACTCTTCAATCAATAATCTCGTATTATTAGCATTGAAGTTGTTCCATTAAAAACACAAAGATGCATTCTCATTATTGTAGATTAGACCCGACCACGGCTCTGGTTCTAAACCGAAACCAAACCGGTAGGAACCAGCTGATTTCGATTCTGGAACGTTCCGGAACCAGATTTGTTCGGTCCGATTAGGGTTCTACCCTAGTCGAACCGAATAGAACCGGACGGTTCCAACTGTTCAACTTGTCGTTGGGCCAGGCAGCAGGGAGCAATGACTCCCTATTGCCTTTAATTTATTAATTTATTTTATTTTTTGTAAAATATAATTACTAAATTACCCTTAATAACAATAATAAAACGGTTACTTTTTTGGCGCACTTTAGGTCTCACAAAAATAATATAAAATTATATAAATACGGGTCATTCTTCATTTTTTCAACACACTAATTCTCAATTTCTTTAATTCTCTCAACTCAATTCTCTAATCTTCAATTTCCCATATTGATTTAATTTTACAATTCTTCAATATTAACAAAAAAAATAAGCTCATCTAAGAACATCATTTCCAATGTGCCAACCCAAGAGAACAACCAAAGTATTGGTACACAGAGAATAGAAGTTAAGTCTCGATCTTTCGATATTTTTAAAATTCATTTTCATTTAGTCGAGACTGAAAATGAAGGTCCAAGAGTAAAATGCAACCATTGTGATGTATCTTACAAATTTACTGGCGGCTATGGCAATATAAACAAGCACTTGGATAGACATCATGTCGCTGAAATAGGACTTGATACAACACAAACTCAAATGGACAGATACGCTTCATCTAATAGAGGTAAGAGTTCTTTATATTTATTTAATGGTGCTAAAAATAAAAAAGAATTTGCTAAATTTACTTGTATGACACATCTTTCTTTAAGTTTTGGTAAAAAAAATTACTTTTACTAATTATATTCGAAATGCTTTAAATCTCGCTGCCTGTAAAATGCCTAGAAATACAACAAAACGATAAATTTTTAACTTATACAAAGATGATAAAGTTAGTTTAAATGAAATATTTAAAGATATTAAATATCGTCTTTCTATTTGTTATGATATTTGGAGTGACTATTGGCAACACACTCATACATGGGTGTGATTTGTTATTGGATTGACGCATCATGGAACATACAAAAATAACTTATTGCATTTAGAGTTTTTGATGGTGTAACACCCCGCCAAAGGCAAGGTGTTACTGGCAGGAGACATGATTAACCCATCTCCATAAGCCTCTAAATTTACTGAAAATCCGACATGATATATCCTAAAAACTGGACAACCTGGATCTCAGTCCAGCATCAAACGAACCTGAAATAAACATCATATATCAAAATGTACCTCAGGTCCAAACCAACACATCAAAATCATCACCTACGGGCTTCGTGCCCATATCATCTATCAACACTCAATGGCTTTGTGCCCACATCATAAACAATCATAACTTTAACTTAATAATACAAACCACGTGCTCAACATGAAAATAATAAAACATCAATCACAAATCTTAGGCACCTAAACCCTTCCAAGGTCACTTACGAAGGTGATTGCCGCTTAAGTGATCCACGTCTCGAGCATAACTTCCAAAGTTATCGTGGTTGACCAATCTGGAAGCCAACCTGTAAAACTAACAAACTAGTTTGGTGTGAGTTATAAAACCTCAGTAAGTAACCATGCTACTATAAACAAAAAAGTCAAACATATCAACAGATTAACAGAATTACTAAATTGTTACAAGTTCAGATTTACCAACTTTTATTATCCTTTATATTTTACCATGACAAATTTTCCACATTTACATATCTATATAGGTACTAGTCTAATAGCAAACATCCAAACCACACAAAGCATCGACCCGAACATCACAAACAAGTCGTTTTACATTGAATCCATTTCCATTATATGTGACATGGAGTTAGATTTATTATACTTTCTTTCGATTAAGCATCTTTGAAATATCATCAAATCGATGAAACAATCACACTTCTTTCAATTCAAAATATGCTTCTCTTATATACATGTAAATACAATATCGTATTCCTTATACATGTACGTACATACCATTACAACTTGTCAAACACGCTTTACAACCTCTGATATTCTCATCGGTTTCAAATCATTCATTCATTTCACATAAGCATACACGATCCATACACAACACGAGTTCTATCATACACATACACTCAGAAACATTTACGAACATCAAGCAACCAACCACGAAGCACACACAACGACCGGTACATCAAAGATCACATCATTCAACAACACATACATACAGCTGGCTTACACACACAATGCTCGTACGAGACTCATTAACTATTTTAGAATAGGTATGAAATAAATTCTGATCGAACGAATTTCTAACCAGCTCGACTACTATACCAGGAGAACATCAATCAATTAAACATACAAACATGCATACATATCAAGGCACACCAAACTCATCGCATGAATTCTCATACACAACCACATCCATAAAAAACATTCCAAAACATGATTCAAACACTCACATACAAACATATGTTTCAAACATATGAATATACATCCTGTTACAAAATTTAAATGTCATACCTTTAACAGTCCTCATAACTTTTCTTTTGTCGATCAAACATATTCATTTTAGAATCTCTATCTATGAACATTTGATATAATGTCTTTACCAAATGAACATATCCAACCTATACATATCTTAACATCATATGCATATATGAATACATACTCATATACTTATACATTTTCATATTCATTCACATACACAATTTTATATCGTTACACATTCATACCTTTAAGTACATTCATACATACACAAAGACATTAAGCTTATCAATCATATCACTTCAAACACGTCAATACATACAAACATTACTATCATTAAACCTCTTACTTCATATCATGATAATAACAAAAGTCATACATGCGATGGTCGTTTCACTTAACTACATATAACCTTGAACTCCTTCTCAAACTACTTATTAACTATCTTCTGTTTAACCAAATATAGCAATCATCTATACGCATATAAATGAATATTCAAAACACGAAATCACCCATTAAGCTCTCATCGAATGAGTTACTTACCTGACTTCCCGAGCACTCCAGGTCTTAGTCACATCTGTCAAAACAAATGGAGAAATACTGTCATAAACACGACTTACGGAGTTCTCGACTAAACTACAATAAAATCTCGGATCTTTCCGGAACAACCAAATCAACTATGTTTTCAATATTTTCAGTTTCAATAATCTTAAAACACAATCACAAACTATTCCAAGCCATTAGTTCACATAAATTCTCAGTTTACGTATTTTTAGAAAATCTTTTGAAAAAGTTTCCACAAACACTACAGAAGGGTCCCGAACCCTCTGAACCTACCTCGATTCATCCAAACATGTTCGTAATATCATAAATAACTCATAACTATCATCAAAACTGAAACACATCTTTATACGCAAAAATCCACTTTTACCGGAAACTTACATATTCTATCGGATCGATCAAACTCGTTCTGTTTTCACTCAGATTCTACCGAATGCTCATATTCAATATACTAAAACTCAATCAATTCAATTTATATCATTACGCTACTCTACGAAACTACTAGATGCATTCGAACATTTAACATAAAACTTGAAATTTGTGGATTTTTACCGAGAGGTCTTACCGAGATTTTGAGGCCATATATGAACTCCAAACGATCCCACGAACGCACTAGAATCAATGGAATTCTGATCAGATCTACTGTTCATCATGGGTCACTATTCATCTAAATCTTCCTCCCTCGTTTCACGTGTAATCGAGCACGAATCGGAAAAATTATCAATGTCATCTTATAGTACTCTCCGAGAGCTTCGATTTGGCGGGTGGCTCGGGACATGAAACGAAGCGACGAATCGGGATCGAGAAATCCATTACTCGCGCACTTTTTCTCTTCCTGCCACTATCGCCAGTGTTTCTGGTGTCACCGTCGGCCACTGTTAGCATGGGGAAGTCCCGACGTACCGACCGGCACTAGCTCGTCGACCGGTGGTGGCCTACGTGAGATTTCCAGGGGGGTCGAGTGAGAGTGCTTGAGTTGTTTTGAAATATTTACAATTACAAGAAAATATAGGATATTTATAGGAAAATTTTTGAAAATTACATTCTGACCACCGAAAATTTCAACCAAGTCCCTACCATGAAGCTTTCTCAAAAATTCATATTTTTGAAGCTCTTATGATGCCAATTGTGAAAAGTATTGAAAGCAAAAGTTGTTCGTCTCGGAAAATTGAGTCTGATGATTTAAGAATCAGCTTAATCAGAGTTCGTTTGCTATCTTTATAGCCGAAACAACAAACTTTCGCACGTAAAACGATATAAATAGAAATCATGTAACCGGTTTTCGAAATAACACGTTTTCTAGCGCGATGAAACTTCACTTAAAAATATTCCAACCTATTTCCCAACATATAAACTCTTATTTTTGATTACCATCCCATTCCAAATCCTTAACTTTAATTCGGAAACCTTCCAACATTGTTCCTAAAAACTCGGGATGTTACAAATGGGCATCATATTGCACAAAATATTTATAGAATGATTAAAGTAATTTTTGATGAATATGGTTTATTAGGTAAAATTTTAACAATTGGTTTTGATAATGCATATGCAGATACTGCATCAATTAGAGATTTTAAAGAAATATGCCAACCAAATTTGGGGGTCAATTTTTCATGTTCGTTGCACATGTCATGTCCTTAATTTATGTGTTCAAGATGGTTTGACTTTTTTAGAACATCACATTAATCTTATTAAGATTGCATTTAATTGTATTTTGTCATATTCTAATGTCAAGAGAGAGTGGGCCAAGTTTTGTAAATTAAATGGTGTTAATCGATAAAATTTTCACGAGATATTCTAATTCGTTGGAATTCAACTTATTTTCTTTCAACTCAAGTTTTTCAATATAAATATGTATTATGTAAATTTTTTTCCCAACATGTTCAACATATAACACTTTTGCCTAGTCAATGAGATATTTGTGAAAAATTTTAGAACTTTTAAAAGTTTTTAATAATGCTACAAATATTTTTAGTGGAGTTTATTATCTTACAACGAATTTATTTCTTGTTGAATGTTTGAATATTATTGGTATTCTATATGAGCATGCTGAAAGTTTAAATATTAATGATATTTTTTTGATTGAAGCTATTTCTATTATAAAGAGAAAATTGTTGACTTATTTTAAAGACATTTAATTACTTTATCTTATTGCCATAATTTTTAATCCTAAATTTAAATTAGAAGGTTTGAATAGTGGCTTACAAGTATCAAACCATTCCTAACCAATTGGGTCAGGCGTTTCACGCCTATATGACCCAACCTCATGTGCCACAGTTCAATATTATTTATATCAGATTATTTACGTTTATTAATTCCAGTATTAAAGATATCTTGTGAGGTACGCAATATGTAATGACCATGCTCATTTGGACAACAAAGGATTTGAATATTATTTCTATCATATAAATACAAAGAACGATTCTTAATATTTACATTATATACTTCAGTATCTAATACAAAAGGTGACATAATATTCACCACACATCATGGCATAAAATAGCAGTCATTTAACAAAAGTCTCCCACTGGGTAAGGGAATATCGCATAAGCCCGCTGCAACCGCATCCAAAGAGTCGCCACTTCCGAATCATAATTGCATCTCCCCAGATTTCAGCCGCCTACTTTCCATCAGCAAATGTGAATAGGACAAGCAGAAACTAAAATCCAATTAGATGTCATAGCTTCACAATCCAATGAGATATCAATAATAGGAAAAATAAAAGTACCTGATGTCGATGTTCTTTCCCCCCTTATCTGTGCGAGGTAGTCTAGACAGTTTCTCTTCCAGTGCCCAACCTTCTAGCAGTGATGGCATTTATCTTCAGAAGCTCTTTTGGGCTTCACTACCTTAGCTTACGGAGGAATATTGAAACCTTTCTTCTTATTTCGCTTCCGCTTCTTCCCCTTCAACTTAGATTTGGAAGATGCGCAAACTGAAGTGGGTTTCGGAAGGTGAGTCATAACTCCCTTCTTTAAATCTTCCTCCGCTATGAGAAGCATCATATACAACTCACGGTAAGAGCAGTGAATCTCATTCATGTTGCAGTACATGACAAACTGGTGATACGATGCCGGGAATGAACCAAGTATGACACTCTGTCCTAGAGTTTCATTCATAGGGAAGTCAATGCGCCTCAGTTGCTCGATCAATTGATCAAATGAAGCACATGTGGACTCACAGCCTGTCTCTCATCAAGTTTGGAATGGAACAATTCCATTACAACTCTATGAACCACAACTTGTTCCTTGTTCATGAACGATTCACGAAGTAGTGTCATCATGCTATAAGCATCATGCAGCTCATAGTATTGCTTCTTGAGCTCAGAAGAAAGAGAACTGACAATGAATGATTTAACCCTTAAATCATCATATTTCCATTTACGTAAAGTCTCCATCTCTTCAGGCGATGCATCCTCTGATATAGCAAGTGGTAATGGACCTTCCAAAATATATCCCATCTTTTCGGATCTGAGGATAATCCTCAAATCCATATTCCAATCCGTAAAGTTCTCAGCGCCCTTAAGCTTATTCGTATCAAGCATACGAACAAAAGGATTGGTCGAAGGTGCCGCAATCACAAATCTATCAAATAGACAGCGAATCAAAGTTTAGCAGAAAAAATAGTTTCTTATTATATCAAAAGCATTAAATAGATGATGGATTTTTAATCTAAAAAATGCCCCTCCCACTATTTCATGCAAAACTGTAATCCCTAGACAAAATACAGAATATGCGATAATCAAATCATAATATAATAGTGAAATGTGGACCCCATGAATATATTTCAGCTCATAGCTTTGGCACGTTCTCGCCTACGTATATTCATTAGGTAGACAACTCATTGTCGATCACTCACTAATGACTCATGGGTTTTCAGTCCTGGTCGTTTCTCATTGTGACAGCTTTGACACGTTCAGAAGGAGGCGTAACAAGGTTAAACTTGTCAATGATAAATTCAAGATACTTGCGTAACTCTGACAGCTTTGGCAGTTCAGGATTCCACTTTTGCTTGAATTCTGACCGGCGTAAACACACACGTATAACGCAAGCGTACGTATCGTTCAAGTAGTATAAAAAGTATCGATCCCACGAGGACTTAAAACCTTATCTATTAATTTTTATGAGGTCAAATGATTACTAGTATCTAACAGGTTTTTTTATTGATTTGAAATGGCGACGATTCTAAATTTAAAGACAAGTAAATAAAATTGTTTGAAAGTAGATTTTAAGAAAATTCAATATTAAAAACTATCTAGGGTTGTGATTTATTCCAATATTATTTAAAGATGAAGTGGTTATCTTATAGTTGGGTAAAATATTGATTTATTAACCTGGAACACTAAATTATGTAAAAGCCTCTTCCGATGGTCAATTACAAATACCTAGTATAATCCAATTGAACCATATGTCTATGTCAACCAAATTACCTAGATTCATTAAGATTAAGTTCCAATTATGGCTACCCCCGCCCGACAGGTATATTCCTATCCTGTAAGGAAATCTATTAAAAGGGTTATCTATCCTCAAGGAAGATCGTGGGCTATTGAGTTTAAGGTCTTAAACCTAAAATCCCTATGTCTAGTTCATTTTAAGTTTACCTTATCAATTTTATTAGTGGCCAGTTAATAAAAAGCATTAAGATTAAGACTCAATAAATAAATCTTTATATTACCCAAATTATAATCTAACCCCTTAAAAACCCGTGATATTGAAATTCATCACAACCCTAGATAACTAACTTAGTTATGACACATAGCTAGGGCTAATGAAAACTTAAAAGTAAAAGCCATAAGTAACAGTGCTGAAAAGTAATTGCAGTAAAGTAAAAGCTTAAAAATAAAATAAAATAAAATGCTAAGGTAAAAGGAATTATTTCTACTACTACTTATTTAGATATCTCCCAGTAAAATAATATATAAACTTGTGATTATTACCAACCAGCCATATAGGCGGTAACCTGATTAAGTCAATTTAAGTTCAATCAGCCATAAAGGCGGAACCAAGTTAAACCAACCATAAAGGCGGAACCAAAATAAACTAGCCATAAAGGCGGAACCAAAATTAAATTACCAACCGACCAATCTGGCGGTATCCTTGCTTAGTCAGGTTTAACCAGTTTAAATTAAATAGCCAACCGACCAATATAGCGGTATTCCTTTTTAAGTCAAATTTTTAAATAGTAAATATATTATTTTTAAGGGAGATTAATCTAAATAGTAATAGTAAAAGAATTACCTTTCACCCTAGCATAAGGAAGTTACCTCCTCATAGTGAATAGTAAAAACTATAAAATAAAGAAAGTAAATTATTATTATTACAGAACGTAATTAAAAATTACAAAACTAAATTAAAAAAAACTTAGAGAGAGAAGAACTCCCTAATTACATCAAAGAAGTGGGAGGGAGAGGTGCACTGAAATCTGAAATTTCGAGCTCTATTTATAGGCGCGAATAAGGTTCCAGCGTCGCGACGCTGGTTACAGTTCCGCGTCGCGACGCCAGCTACATTGAATCGTGGCACAATGACGGCTTGACACGTGGCGAGGCGGCTAAGAGATCAGATCTTTATCTGATGACGTGGCACTGTTCATGACGTCATTGCTTACATCATGCTGACGTGTGGAGGGCGATTGTCGGCATCGTGAGATCTCGACACGTGGCACCGGCGCACATTAGCATCTCCGTTGTGATGGCGACACGTGGCAGGCGCAAGATAGCATGATCGGCGCATTTTAGCAGGCGGCGCACGTTAGCAAACTTTCTGATTGGTCCACGTGTCCACGGCGCATGTTAGCAATTCCGGCGCATTCTAGGCGTCGCGACGCGCAAGGCTTCAGCGTCGCAACGCTGAAATGACGATTTTGCCCTTTTTGTCCAGTTTTTCCTGTTTTGCTCCAATTCACCTCTAGAATGTCCTGAAACTTTATTTATCTACAAAATAACACAAAACACATCAAAATATTCACAAAACTCAAGAAACTATATAAAAATATAAGGTTCAATGAGTGGGAAATAGTGATATAAATACCACTCATCACACCCCCAAACCTAACATTTTTCTAGTCCTCGAGCAAAACATTAAATAAAATAACATGAAAATAAAATTTAACTAAGCCACTTTCGTAGGGATCACGGTTGCATTTAGCATATGCAACAAGCCTTTAAACCCCTAGGTGTCCCTAGTGGACGAGTGTAGTCTCGTGAGGGTTTACAGCAATGATACCCACAACATTTTACAAAAGTAAAAAGGTAATAAAACTAATGCACACAAAAGCAAAAAGACAAGCGAAAAGAGAATAAAGAAGTTAGTGACTAATTAGGTGAAACTTCTACTCCAAGTTACTAGTTGTTTTGTTTCATTCTAAATTACTGAATAAGTAAATTCTCCGATTATTTTTACCATTCTCCATATACACAGCCAACAAAATATTAATCAACTCATTTTTGCCCACAACAGTCATAAGTGCAGTTTATAAGAGAGTAATATTTTTGTTCTAAAGTTCTATCAGATTTCACACCTTTTTGTAGCAATGGAATAATTTTTCTGAATTTTTTTTTTATTTATATACAATACCTTCCGTCTATGTAGCGAGTATTGGGTCGGTGGCTCCCAAACCAGTTGGCTTTAGGGCACCAGGTGTTAAAGCACCCCTATGGACTTAATTACTCAGACTTCAGATATATATATTTTTACAGCATTTTTGATCCATGTAGCGAGCTTTGGGCCAGTGACTCCCAAACCAGTTGGTTTTAGGGCACTAGGTGTTAAAACACCCTTACAGACTTAATAACTCGGATCTCATATGTTTTTTTTTTTTTTTTTTTTTTTACTCCACTGCTTTTTGAGATGCTTCTTCCAATTAAACTAAAGCACTGAATATTACAAACTTTTCAACTTTAGCTCATGTCCGTATGTTTCCATGTATGCTGATAATACCTGTCAACTGAGCATATAAAGATCCATTTTAGTCCATTTTATGGAGAATTTACAAATTAAATAATTCAAAAGGAAATAAGCAAAAATTAACTTGTTTCGAAATAGGTTTGAGATACGTCTCAGGAGTGGAAATTCCTTACTCGGCTATCTCTTACCAATTTCACCTTTTTAGTCAAAACAAAAACACAAAATATTTTTGTAATTTTTCAAAATTTTCAATTTTTTTGTATTTTTCGAAAAATTTTGGACTAAAAATAAAAACAACATACAAATTAAAAACAAGGTACTAATCAACTAATTCCTTCCCCCAAACCTAAATGAGACATTGTCCCCAATGTCTTAAAAAGTAGAAGAAGAGTTTAGAAGATAATACCTGGTTAGCTGAAAATTTACAGGAAATTAAAGGTTAAGATCCAGATTAATTCGACGCCTCTTACCAAGATCGTCCTCAGACCAATTTATCTTTGAAATGATAGGGTCAACCTTTGGTTCATAGGCTATGAGTTGGTCAATTAGATCTAGAGCAGTTCTGGCAGTAAATAGGAGTTCTTTTAAAGGTTTTGACACGAACCCATTTCTTCGAGCATCATCAAGAAACACACAAAGAAAATCATAAAACCCATCAACGTTGTACAGCCCAATTGGTTTCTGGTGTATGTTCAGGTTCGCCCAAGATAGTACAATAAAAATTTCCTCCAATGTGCCCAAACCACCTGGCAAAGCAATAAAAGCATCAGCACGGTTAATCATTTCTACCAGTCGTTCAGACATACCTGGCACGATCAGTTCCTCTCCGTTAGATGGTTCAATAAGATTTGCATCTGCCAAGGGTTTTGGGATGATTCCCAAAACGTGACTGCCTCCTTCCTGTACGGCCTTTGAAACGATCCCCATTAGTCCGAGATTGCCTCCGCCATATATTAAGTGCATATTTCTTGCAGCTAAGACTCGACCCAATTCCTGTGCTGCTTCTATGTATTGTGGTTTAGTACCAACAGTACTACCGCAAAACACACAAATGTTTTCAACTCGTCTTCTTGAAGTGGCTTCCATTTGTTTAGCTCTTCGTTTCTTTGCATAGGTGCTTCTTCCAAAACCAGGCAGATGTGAAATAAAAGAGTCAGAAGACTCACCTGTCAATCTGACTCGTGCTTCAATTACCCAACGAATGTCATTGGGAACACCATAGATCGTCAGTAACCTCATCCTTTCCAAGCGAGCTTTGTAAACTTTCATTAGAGATTTTTGAGGGAGAGAAGGAAATTGCTTGTGAAGATTTGCGAGAGCTTCTTCCATCTTGAAATGACTAAATCTGCAAAAACTGAACACACAAAATTCAATCACACAAAATCACAATATATACAAAAATTGCATGGGTTGCCTCCCTGACGAGCGCTAAGTTTAAAGTCGTCAGCTAGACGTGACTGCTCGAACGTTTATGCTGGATCTGAAAGTGTGACACTTTCTTTTTGTCGCTCAAATGATTCTCCCCAGTAGTGCTTCACACGCTGACTGTTAACCTTGAATGTGTTGTTGGTATTGGGATCCAGTAACTCAACAACTCCATATGGTAAAACCTGAGTGATCACAAATGGTCCGGACCACCTAGATTTCAACTTTCCAGGGAAAAATTTCAGCCTCGAGTTGTACAACAACACCTGCTGCCTTGGTTCCAACTGTCTGTGCACTATTTTTCGGTCATGCCATTTTTTGGTCTTTTCCTTGTATAATTTGGCATTGTCATAAGCCTGTAGGCGAAATTCCTCCAATTCATTGAGTTGGTGAAGTCTTTTCTCTCCTGCAGCTTGTGAGTCAAGATTCAACTTCTTCAGTGCCCAGTACGCCTTGTGTTCAAGTTCAACTGGCAGATGGCATGCTTTCCCAAACACCAATCGATATGGTGACATACCAATGGGTGTCTTGTAAGCTGTTCGGTAGGCCCATAATGCATCATCTAGTTTTGTAGACCAGTCCCTCCTTGTTGATCCAACGGTTCTTTCTAGGATTCTCTTGATCTCCCTGTTGAAACCTCAACCTGTCCATTTGACTGTGGATGGTAAGCAGTGGCAACTTTGTGAGTAACTCCGTATTTGGATATGAGTGCATCGAAGTATTTGTTGCAGAAATGAGAGCCACCATCACTGATAATTGCTCGAGGTGTTCCAAACCGAGTGAAAATGTTCTTTTTCAGGAATTTGATCACCACTTTTGAATCATTGGATGGCAGTGCAATTGCTTCGACCCATTTGGAGACGTAGTCTACAGTAACCAGGATGTACATGTTTCCAAATGATGGAACAAAGGGTCCCATGAAATCAATACCCTATACATCGAATATCTCCACTTCCAAAATGTTTTGCAACGGTCCTTCGTTTCTCCTTGAAATATTCCTCGTTCTCTGGCACCTGTCACATTGAAAAGCAAAAAGATAAGCATCTTTAAAAAGTGTGGGCCATAACAAACCTGATTGAAGAACTTTTGCTGCAGTTTTGTTTCCGCTGAAGTGTCCGCCGTATGGTGATGAATGACAGTGTTGCAAAACACTGTTGACCTCCTCATGTGGAACACACCGTCTCAATAATTGATCAGCACAGCGTTTAAACAGGTACGGTTCATCCCAGACATAGTGCTTGACTTCGTTGAAGAACTTTTTCCATTGCTGAGTTGTCCATTCCAACGGCCATTTTCCTGACACAATGTAGTTGACATAGTCAGCATACCAAAGGACTTCCTGTTGTTTCATGGCGAACAGCTGTTCATCTGGGAAAGTTTCTTTGATTGATAATTCTTTGCCAGCTGTTTCTCCATTCTCGAGCCTCGATAAGTGATATGCCACCTGGTTTTCTGTTCCTTTCCTGTCTCGAATCTCCACGTCGAATTCTTGTAAAAGAAGTATCCAACGGATCAATCTGGGTTTGGCATCTTTCTTTGTGATCAGATATTTGATTGCTGAATGATCTGTGTAGACCACCACTTTGGGACCCAACAGATAGGAGCGGAATTTGTCAAAAGCGTACACAACTGCTAGCAATTCCTTTTCAGTGGTTGTGTAGTTGAGTTGAGCTTCATTCAGAGTTCTGCTGGAGTAGTAAATGGTGTGGAAAATCTTTGCTTTGCGTTGTCCCAAAACTGCACCTACATCAAAATCACTAGCATCACACATTACCTCGAATGGAAGGGTCCAATCTGGTGCTACAATGATGGGAGCAGAAATCAACTTCTGTTTTAAGATCTCGAAAGCTTCTTGGCATTCTTTGGTGAAGTTGAAAGGCACATCCTTTTCCAGAAGATTGCAAAGAGGTTTGGCAATCTTGGAAAAGTCTTTGATAAATCTCATGTAAAAACCTGCATGTCCAAGAAAACTCTGAATCCCTTTGACAGATGTTGGTGGAGGTAATTTCTCAATTGTCTCGATCTTTGCTTTGTCTACCTCGATTCCCTTTTGTGAGATCCGGTGTCCAAGAACAATGCCTTCTTGCACCATGAAGTGGCATTTCTCCCAGTTGAGTACCAGGTTTGTATCTTCGCACCTTTGTAATACCTGTTCCAAATTTTTCAAACAATGATCAAAAGAATCTCCAAACACAGAAAAATCATCCATAAAAACCTCCATACTCTGTTCCAGCATGTCTGAGAAGATGGCCATCATGCAACGCTGAAATGTAGCAGGAGCATTACATAATCCAAATGGCATCCTGCGGAAAGCAAAAGTACCATAGGGACATGTAAAGGTAGTTTTCTCCTGGTCTTCTGGTGCAATGGCAATCTGATTGTACCCTGAATATCCGTCCAGAAAGCAATAGAACTCATGTCCTGCCAGCCTGTCTAACATCTGGTCAATAAATGGTAGCGGAAAATGGTCCTTCCTCGTGGCTTTGTTAAGTTTCCTGTAGTCCATGCATACTCTCCATCCAGTCACCGTTCTTGTTGGGATCAGCTCGTTCTTTTCATTGGTGACCACAATAATTCCTCCTTTCTTTGGTACACACTGCATAGGACTTACCCAAGTGCTATCTGAGATGGGGTAAATGATGCCAGCATCCAACCATTTGATGATTTCTTTCTTCACAACTTCCTTCATGATTGGATTGAGTCTCCGTTGATGCTCCACTGTGGGTTTGTATTCATCATTCATCAGAATCTTGTGCATGCAAAATGATGGACTAATGCCTCGAATGTCTGCTATAGTCCAGCCAATGGCTCTTTTGTGTTATCGTAATACTCTCAGTAGCTTTTCTTCCTGATCCAATGTTAGAGAAGAAGAAATAATAACAGGTAATTCAGAAGAGTTTCCAAGAAATGCATACCTGAGATGGTCCGGAAGTAACTTTAGTTCCAGCTGTGGTGGTTCTTCAATCGAAGGCTTGATTCGATCTTTCTTTGGCAATTCCAAGCTTTCAACTGGTGGTGTTGCTTTGAATCGAAATGGTTTGTCAAGGTAGTTAATACATTCCAAGATTTCAGCATCTAGCTCACTGTCAGTCATATTGGTGATGCAAGCTTCAAGTGTATCCGTGGGATTTGGCTCAGTATCCTGAATGATATTATCAATAACATCAACTCTGAAGCATTCTTCTTCTTCCTTTTCATCGCTCGGAAATTTCATAGCTTTGAAAACATTAAATGTTACTTCTTGGTCCTGCACTTTCATGGTTAGTTCTCCTTTTTGCACATCAATCACAGTTTTACCTGTAGCCAAAAATGGTCTCCCAAGAATGATAGGTATTTCTTTGTCTTCTTCCATGTCAAGGATGATGAAGTCTGCTGGAAGGATGAGTTTGTCAACTTTGACCAGCACATTTTCAACGAATCCTCTTGGAATGCGAGCGTTCGATCAGCAAGTTGCAAAGATACCGAGGTAGGCATTGCTTCTCCAATTTGCAGTTTCCTGTAAATAGAAAAAGGCATTAAATTAACACTGGCACCTAAGTCACATAAAGCCTTACCGATGTAATGTTCTCCAATGGTGCAAGGTACAGTGAAACTGCCAGGATCTTTCAACTTTGGAGGAAGCTTTCTCTGAATGATGGCGCTGCATTCTTCTGTCAAAGCTACTGTCTCGTAATCTCCCAATCTCCGTTTTCATGAAAGAATATCTTTCATGAATTTTACATAGCTGGGCATTTGTTCCAAGGCTTCTGCAAATGGTATGTTAATGTGCAGCTTTTTGAAAATCTCCAAGAAACGAGCAAACTGTTTGTCCAGTTTGTTTTTCTGAAGACGCAGAGGAAAATGTGGTGGTGGAGTGATCTGTTCTTTTTCTTTTTCCTTTGCTTCTTTTTCCTCAATCTGTGGAACTGCTTCTTTTGGAACTTCTTCAATTGTTGCCTTGATTCCAACGTCTTTGTTGATCTCAGTAACACTCTTTAAGGTAATGGCTTGACATTGCTCCTTCCCTCGGTTCCTTGGATTTGGTTCTGTGTTGCTGGGAAGATTACCTGGCGGTCTGTAACTCTCAGCATTGGCCAGTTGTCCGATTTGATTCTCCAGTGCTTTGATGGAAGCTGATTGGCTCTGAATCATAGCTTCATATCTTTTTAATTGAGCTAACATTTCTGCCATCACTGGTTCATTTGTCTGCTCCTGGCCTTTATTCTATTGCTGGAATCCAGGTGGTGGATAGTTCTTTTGTTGGCCTGAATTGTTGCTCCATGAAAAATTAGGATGATTCCTCCACCCTGGGTTGTAGGTGTTGGAATATGGATTGTTCCTCTGTCTGTTGAAATTGTTGACATAATTTACCGTTTCTTCAAGTTGGTTTGATTCTAGTAAGAGTCTCTATGAATTTGCAAATTTGATCTAGCTTGGTGTTGACTGCGGTATTGGCTCCAACTTCATAGATTCCTGCAATTATTTGAATCAGACTTCTTTCTGTTGGCCACAAGGAATTGTTGTTGGCCATTTCTTCGATTAGTTCCCAGGCTTGATCTTCTCCTTTTGCCATTAAAGCTCCTCCAGCAGCAGCATCGATTTTGGTTCTCATTATTCCAGAAAGTCCATTATAGAATGTTTGGACTTGAAGCCATTTTGGAATCTCATGGTGTGGACATTTCCGGAGTAAATCTTTGTACCTTTCCCAAGCTTCGTAGAGAGTTTCTGAGTCTTGTTGCACAAAGATGTGATGTCATTCCTCAGCTTTCCAGTTCTGGCTGGTGGAAAGTATTTTGCAAGAAATTTGGTGGCTAAAGTGTTCCATGTTGTGATAGAACCTGCTGGTAATGAATGTAGCCAAGCTTTAGCTCTGTCCTTCAAGGAGTATGAAGACAACGCAGTCTCATTGCTTTTTCGGCTTCTCGGTTGTAATTGAAAGTGCCGCAAACTTCCAGGAAGTTGCTGATGTGGGCATTAGGATCTTCAGTTGCATTCCCCCCAAACTGAACTGACTGCTGAATCATCTGAATGCAAGTTTTGATGTCACCCGCATTTGCTGGTAAGGGAGGAAGTACAATACATGAAATGAGTCTGTCAACCACCGGAATGGTTCTGTCTCGAATGGGAATTGGTGGCGACCTCCAAAGGTTCAGGTTCCATGTTGACTAAAGCTTCTTGGGCTTCTCTCGCCTTTCCCTTCTCAACTGTCTGATAGTTCTTTCAATTTCCGGGTCAAGCGGTCGGAGTTCAAAAGTCTGGTTCGTCTCATGAAGTTTCTGAGAACCTGAAACACAAGAAAACAAAAACAATAAGTAAAAAGAAATTAGATACAAGTAGAGTATCTAACCCCTAAAATAATAGTAAAAGATAAATAAGTCCCCGGCAACGGCGCCAAAAACTTGACCGGCGTAAACACACACGTATAACGCAAGCGTACGTATCGTTCAAGTAGTATAAAAAGTATCGATCCTACGAGGACTTAAAACCTTATCTATTAATTTTTATGAGGTCAAATGATTACTAGTATCTAACAGGTTTTTTTATTGATTTGAAATGGCGACGATTCTAAATTTAAAGACAAGTAAATAAAATTGTTTGAAAGTAGATTTTAAGAAAATTCAATATTAAAAACTATCTAGGGTTGTGATTTATTCCAATATTATTTAAAGATGAAGTGGTTATCTTATAGTTGGGTAAAATATTGATTTATTAACCTGGAACACTAAATTATGTAAAAGCCTCTTCCGATGGTCAATTACAAATACCTAGTATAATCCAATTGAACCATATGTCTATGTCAACCAAATTACCTAGATTCATTAAGATTAAGTTCCAATTATGGCTACCCCCGCCCGACAGGTATATTCCTATCCTGTAAGGAAATCTATTAAAAGGGTTATCTATCCTCAAGGAAGATCGTGGACTATTGAGTCTAAGGTCTTAAACCTAAAATCCCTATGTCTAGTTCATTTTAAGTTTACCTTATCAATTTTATTAGTGGCCAGTTAATAAAAAGCATTAAGATTAAGACTCAATAAATAAATCTTTATATTACCCAAATTATAATCTAACCCCTTATAAACCCGTGATATTGAAATTCATCACAACCCTAGATAACTAACTTAGTTATGACACATAGCTAGGGCTAATGAAAACTTAAAAGTAAAAGTCATAAGTAACAGTGCTGAAAAGTAATTGCAGTAAAGTAAAAGCTTAAAAATAAAATAAAATAAAATGCTAAGGTAAAAGAAATTATTTCTACTACTACTTATTTAGATATCTCCCAGTAAAATAATATATAAACTTGTGATTATTACCAATCAGCCATATAGGCGGTAACCTGATTAAGTCAATTTAAGTTCAACCAGCCATAAGGCGGAACCAAGTTAAACCAACCATAAAGGCGAAACCAAAATAAACCAGCCATAAAGGCGGAACCAAAATTAAATTACCAACCGACCCATCTGGCGGTATCCTTGCTTAGTCAGGTTTAACTAGTTTAAATTAAATAGTCAACCGACCAATATAGTGGTATTCCTTTTTAAGTCAAATTTTAAATAGTAAATATATTATTTTTAAGGGAGATTAATCTAAATAGTAATAGTAAAAGAATTACCTTTCACCCTAGCATAAGAAAGTTACCTCCTCATAGTGAATAGTAAAAACTGTAAAATAAAGAAAGTAAATTATTATTATTACAGAACGTAATTAAAAATTACAAAACTAAATTAAAAGAAACTTAGAGAGAGAAGAACTCCCTAATTACATCAAAGAAGTGGGAGGGAGAGGTGCACTGAAATCTGAAATTTCGAGCTCTATTTATAGGCGCGAATAAGGTTCCAGCGTCGCGATGCTGGTTACAGTTCCGCGTCGCGACGCCAGCTACAGTGAATCGTGGCACAATGACAGCTTGACACGTGGCGAGGCGGCTAAGAGATCAGATCTTTATCCGATGACGTGGCACTGTTCATGACGTCATGGTTTACATCATGCTGACGTGTGGAGGGCGATTGTCGGCATCGTGAGATCTCGACACGTGGCACCTGCGCACATTAGCATCTCCGTTGTGATGGCGACACGTGGCAGGCGCAAGATAGCATGATCGGCGCATTTTAGCAGGCGGCGCACGTTAGCAAACTTTCTGATTGGTCCACGTGTCCACGGCGCATGTTAGCATTCCGGCGCATTCTGGGCGTCGCGACGCGCAAGGCTTCAGCGTCGCGACGCTGAAATGACGATTTTGCCCTTTTTGTCCAGTTTTTCCTGTTTTGCTCCAATTCACCTCCAGAATGTCCTGAAACTTTATTTATCTACAAAATAACACAAAACACATCAAAATATTCACAAAACTCAAGAAACTATACAAAATAAGGTTCAATGAGTGGGAAATAGTGATATTAATATCACTCATCAAATTCACCTAATATCAAAATATATCTAGTACAGATAATTTCTACCGGCCATATCCTCACAACTTAGGCACGTTCTTGGATATAGTCGTAGATTATTTATCCATAATCGGTATTGACAAGACGGGCCAAGTAATATGCATCAAACACATATTAAATATAAGACCTTATTTTAAAAAAGGATTTTCTGCAAAAGATACTTTTACTTTATTTAATCAAATTAAATAAACACATGCATGCATAAAGTAAATATTAAATTAAACATTGAATTTAAAGGCATAATCATATCGAGTGTTCATAATCAGACTTGATTTGATACAATTTTGTTGGGGTTTTAGGGGGAATACTCGGGAAAGCGGAAAATCATAATTTTCTGATTTCAAAATTTTTCTCGGGCAATTAAAATAAACTTTTTTATTTTAATTACTTAATACTTAAAATCTGAAATTTTTACTCAATAAATCAAATTTCCTATTAATTGTCGAATTGACCCCAAAATTCGTATTTTATTCAACTTGGTTCTTAAATTGTCAAATACATATTTAAGTGATTCCAAATCATTCCCAAAATGATTTATACATCTCAAATACATGAAAATATAAATTGCAACACAAAACCATAAAAACCTCAAATTGCTGAGAAGGACAAATATTTTCCAAGTTTTGCATTTTAGTCCAATCTTATTCAAAACAAGTCAAGATTAAATCCAATCAATCCCAAATTTAATATACATCATATATACATAATTATTTAACACATGTGAAAAGCCCCAAATTTGGAAAGGGTTAAGAACCCTAATTTTACAATTTCTTCAAATTGATAAATTACACCAAATTAATCAAATTCAATACTTTAAATCAATCTTCACCACACCAATCAAGTCTCACCACAATGAAACATCACAAGAAAAATTCTAGGTCATCAATGGGTGGTTTAACAACTCTAGAATGACAACATGATTATCAAATAAACAAAAGAGAGCTTAAGAACTAATTTCATGTTTTCTTTGTTCATCAAACATGCAAGCATCTTTTAAACAAGTTACAACCATTTAATTACAAACTAAAAGAGTATAGACAACATCCTAGCAATACATATTGAAGCTAAACATGATAGAAATAATTTATAAGTTGAAGAAAGTAAGAAAAACTTACAAAACCCAAAGTTTTGGTGAAGGTTTCATTGTTGTTCTTCAACTTTTGCTCTCAACTCACTTTGTAATTAACTTTGGTAACTTTTTATTATGAAATAAGAAATTGAAACAAAACTTATATATTTTCCCTTGTAATAGCCTAAACTTGAAGGAAATAAAATATCAAGCATTTTCAATTTTTTTGTTTCAATTTAATTAATTGGAAAATATTAGTTAACTTGTTTCATTTGATAACCATTACATTTAATGAAATGGAACAAGTGTAACAAATCAACCTTAGCCATTTAAAAGGTAAATGATGACTTAAGATATTTATCTCTTTAATTAATTTAATCATATAATATTTATATAATTAAATAATTAAATACAAATATCTTAAATATATGTATTATATTTACATTAAATAATCAAAATACATATATCAATCATTTATGTCAAATATCACAATTTGACATTTAATTAATGTGTATTTAATAAAATCAAATATTAAATACAAATACACATTAATTAGGAAATGACCATTAGGTCTATTTGCACGTATTTTATGTTTAACCGTTAAACGACTTATAAATAATCAGTATTATTCATAAAAGTTGCCCTAGTGCTCTACGAGTATATTTCATTAGTGAGACCCCCTAGATTCAGGCATATCCGTCATGAAATCCAATTTCGTGTCCATAATCTACCCACCCGTAAATTATGATGACCACAGATAAACTCTCTGAACCATACAGGTCGAGGTCAATGCATACGTATAATCCCTCCGTCACAGGTATTCAGATTATTCTAGAGATATAGATATAAACGTCAAATCTCTATATATATAATCACGTCAACGTTTCTATTAGCAATCTCTTAATAACACTTAGAACAAATTTCTACAGTGTACCACGGGCCCATGGATTTAACAGATTGCTAATTCCATATTGAATACCTATGCTCTGTACACATAACTGACGAATCATTTCTTGATACACACAGGATATCCTGAGTATTAGTCCACACCCAACGAACAGGCAGATGTCTTATCTAATCAGATAGGTGACGTGACTGTCATCTAAGTATGGAGGATAACTCATATATCCACAGTTGTATCTCAGGTCAAAGAATCATTAAGCTCACTCAACCCGAGAAGATTTTTATTGATGTTGGTGTATCATCCATGAAGAATCTTCGGTGAGTCGTTCAGTATTTATCCGCTATAAACACCTACATGTCTATACAAGTCTCCAAGACTAATGGTTCATTGAGAAATCATTGGAATCCAAGGTTCCAATAAATGACATGTATCAGTCTCAACGGGTTTACTTTACTGATCAAGTAGTGTAAACCTTGACCAGGAACTGTCTAAGAATGACGACGTCATGATACAACTCAATGTCAATTGCGACGCTTTTGCAACAGTATCATAACTAATCATTCTAAGGTCTGTTACGTCTTTACCATATAAAATGAGATGTTATATAATAGAAATTGTTTATTTTATTCATAATAAAATATTACATTAGTATTTACAGGGAAATACATAATAAAATTAGTGCTCTGAGGACCAACCCTAACAGACACAAGATTCTTGAAGTTATGTGCAAATTTATAAGACTTTCAAAGGTTCATTTTAGGAAGATCGCATCAGTTGGCATCAGAACTCAAGGTTCAAAAGTCATGTTTTACTAACTTTAATTATTTTTTTAGTCTTTTTGTTTTGATCATAAGAATGTGTTCATCCTTATTTTGGTTTTTGTCTTAATTTGAATCTTGCATCTTTTTTTATTATCGTTTATATTCTTTAGAGTCATTAAACAAAAAAAAAAATCAGTTTCATCAGTCCATAATTTTTTCAGACACGCACCAAATTTTAAATAACTTAATTTTTGATTTGAACTTATAATATACCGATTTGCATTTACTCGAGAAGAAGGAATTAATAGTGGATAGTTGAAAATATTCTATTTACATATCGTGTCTCAAATTCTGTGCCAAACATTAGTTACTAGATCATTCAGTTTCAGTTTTGTGTTTCCATGTCTGATCAATTTTATCTTTGTGTTTCTTGTTTATTTTCTTATTAATTGCATTCTATAGTGTTTTGTTAATTGTGTTCAAGTACAATAAATAAATAAAAAATGAGTCTTGCATTCTTTTTCTTAGATTTCATATTCGATTCTTATTAATTACATACTTGAAATTGTATGATCTTCATAGTTCATCATATCAAATCTTGTTTCTTCCATATCCTTTGCAATTTACACATCATAATCATTAAGATCAGATCTGATTCGTTGCGTCTTCATTCAATTTATGTGACAGATCTGATTGCATTCTTTTTTGAGTTTTCCTTAGTGATTAGGATAATCTTTAGTGTGCAAGTAATCTTGTTGTACATGTAACCTTTGAGATAAGGAAAATAATTAAATTCTTTGTTGACTAAGGCAAGTGGGCATGTGGTTAAGAATATAATTGGTTGGAGTTTGTTTAGTTCCTTGTGGATTAAAAAATCTAGGCTTACTTGGGGAGTAGGTTTGAAAGTTGTTAAGTGTTAAAAGAGAATTTTTTTTTTCCAACTTGACCGAATTTGGTATTGTTTTTTGAATTAGATGTGTTAATTAGTTAGTTAATTAGTGCACAATACAAAGAAAAAAAATTCGAGAAAGTACAAAAAAAGGATATAGCTATAGTACAAAAAAAGGATCAAGAAAACTAAGAAATGGGATTATGATATATTGCTTGCGCAATAAGATTATCTTAACACTATTTTGTGTCATCGCAATCTAGGTTTCCTTGATTGAGTCTACGTTGATTGCTTTCTTTGTCATTGAACTCATATCTTTGAGATCTTATTTACATTGAATTCTTGCTTGAGGACTACATTGGGTTGTCTCTTTGGTTGGTCTATAATTCTTCACTGAACTTGAGATTGTTGAGCTTTGGGATGACAAATGATAAATTGAGATTGAATGTCAAATTTGAGGCATTGGATAAGAAGATCACTAAAATGATGGGAAAATTGAAATCCACCAAAGAGAGGATGGATAAATTAGAAAGTGTTCAAGCTAGCAGTGCACAACATATTCCACCGCAAACTGCGCCTCAACAGCACGTGACACCACAACATGTATTATGTGATGAACAAGAGGTCGAGAATGCATTTTATGACTTTGATGATGTTGTTGGTATCGATGAGAGTGTGCAACAACAAATGGATAGTAAGGCCATGAGTGATATAGTGAGTTGATATTGATGAGAGTAAATCTATAAGTGTGGACGTGAGAAATATTGATAGTTGTGATGTGGATTGTGAGAATGACGATACGTGTGAGGTCAACATCATTGAGTCTGAAATTAAAGGGGTGTCCAAGCATATATGTGATAAAATGGAGAGTTTTGTTGAGATTATGTGAGTGAGGATCTTAATGGTATAGATCATGAGGTTGAAAATGTTGGACAATTATGACCCATAGTGTCACTATTTGTAAAAGACATTGTGGTTTTTGTACAAATTAACTATGTGACAATGGAAATTGTTATTTTATCATTTTGTAATTAGATTACTTGAATATATAAATGATAAAAGTCCTTATGATTAGTTCCAGATTATAAGATATGAGACAGTATCAATCCAATAAGGTTTAATCATTAAATATCCCTAATCGTAGTATTATCGAGACATGACATAGATAATGCGGAATAAACTAGTATTGCACTTGTGCGCGTTGTGGGAGCATAACAATATAGTTCTCATATATTTAAGTATTGGATACTTATGCAAGTGTGATAGGAGGTTGTGTTTACCGATGGTAAGGAAACAGCTTCGCTCTGGATATACCCTGCGGAATCCCATTGGTAGTATGACTATGTGTCTATGGGAATCCGCATCAGGGTAGGTGTATTTGGTCTTAACCTGAGACTTGAATCGCTAATACTTGCGACAATCAATACGCTTTGGTTTTGGTCGTTCGGGACTTTAACAGGTTCTGTGTACGTCTCTTTTGGGTTTATTGAGAATCGTAGTGTATTAGGCGTGATGTCAAGACGGAAGTACCACTTCAGTCATATGGAGATGATGATCACGCAGGGATACATATTTGGTTCTCTATTATGTTGTAAATATCGGGATAATATGACAAGGTCATGATTATCCGATTATAGAGACTAGTTGCTTGTGATCCGATATATGCTTCGTACGGGGCAGACACTATTCCAGCCCCAGGCCTTGCATGTGACATCAGATACTGGATCGCAGTACGCAATACTATGTATACTACGTCTGTTATAGATTATATATTCCTTAAAGAATATTTCTGGAGAATTGGGTAGGCATGACGCTTTGCTAGAAGCCAACATGTCTTGTAAATCGGTAGGAACGTGGTACCGGGTACGCACGTGTTCAGATAATCCGACGACCGAATTTACTGCCAACATATCCAGGGATCTCATGGGTCGCTTCCCGAAGATTCACCGATGACGTATGACTCGAACATAATTAATTTGGGATTAATTAGAAGAGAGAGAAAATTAATCTAGGATTAATTACGGCAGGAATTTATCTGGGATAAAATTCTACTAGAAGAGAGAGAACGATTAATTTGGAATTAATCGATTAAAATAATATATTCGATATATTAAATGAAATTAGATTTCATAACGGAATTAAAATTGGATTTTAATTCGGGCGAACGAATTAATTTAGAATTAATTCGCGAGCGACTTTCGTAGTAATTTTGCTAGGCATAATTATTTAATTAAATTTAATTTAATTATGTCGCGACGGAAAATTCATTAATTCAGAATTAACGAACCCGAGCCCGATATGTGTTTTGCGGGCCCACTCGGATTTTGAATTCAAGTGGGGCCCACAAGTCACATCATATAGTCTATCTCATCACCTTTTAGTTGATGGAAGTAGTTAGTTGTTGGTTGCTTGTAAAACACACAAGTTTGAAAAGTTGAGTGACCTTTACCAAATCTTGGATTTGGTATATCATAATTTGTTTTTTGAAAATCAAATACAAGTCACACAATTCACCCTCATTTTCTTTCTCACCACCGAAATCTCTCTCTCCTTTTTTACACTCCCATTGCCGAGAGTTACAAGAAGAACAAGGGGAATTTTGTTGCAAAAATCTCCATTGCTAGCACATCAAAGAGTCGTCCAAGGTGATAGGGAAACCATTCCCAAGAGTTTGGAATTCATTCATCAAGCTTGGAGCTTACCATACAATCAAAGAGATGAGCTTGGAGCACTACACAATGAGGCAAATTTTTGTTGTCTACACATCCTACCTAGCCGATCAATGTAAGTTATTCCGCAAACTTCGTTGAGTATTCACACATCTTTTATGCTTAAATGATCTTGGGATTGACCTTAGAAACCCAACAATGGTATCATGAGCCTATTTAAGCATGAAATTTATTAGGGTTCATAATCTTGAATTTGGGTATTTTTGCTTGGAGCATGATTTTATCAAATTGATTGTTTGAGTATGCTTAGATTATGATAATTTAGAGTTATGCATGATTAATTTTATGAAAAAATTGATTAGATAATTTTCCCAAAAATTTTGGCTTGGCCGAATATAAAGGAACCCTAAACTCATGGTGATTTTGATTTTTTAGACCATTGGATGTGTTTAAAATGCTTGGATATATTGATTTGTGATTTAATTGGATTGAAATCAAAATTAATGAAAAAATATCCATATTGCCGTGAGCATCAAGAAGCATGTTAGAGTGGATTTTGCTTCAATAATGTTGGACATGTATTGAAAATGATAAAGCATGATTAATTATGTAAATTGGTATTTTGGAAATGTTAATTTGAATAATTAATTATGGCTATACACTTTAATTAAATAAATTGTGATATTTGGAATATTAGAATTTAATTAATTAGGCTTAGTTTGGAATTGGGCTAAAATTGTTATATTTGGGCCTAATGCGCTTGGTTGGGCCAAGTTGGTTTAGGACAATTGGATTGGATCCAAATTGGGCCTAAAACCATACCATTAAGTCCAAATATAATAAATGGGCCTTTAAATAATTAATTGGGCCTAGTGGGCCAAAATTAATTTTATGGCAAATGGTGATTCCTTATTGAGCTTTGGTTGCCAAAGTCCATGCCTTAAGAAATTAATTGAAAGCCCATTGGACTTTAATTAATTGACATTGGATGTTAATTGGGCTTTGAGACCCATTAAGATTAGATTTAGAATCTAAATCGTAAAGGCACATTAAAAGTGTAATAATTTAATTTGGAATTAAATAAAGAATTAGTATTGAATACAAATTAAATTGGATTTAAAATTGTAGTTCAATATAATTAGAGAATACGTACTTTGAGTACTTTTTCTCAAACGAGTTGGACTCGCGCAAATCAAATCGTTGTTTGAACATTGGATGATCACTTAATTCAAAGATTAATTAATTGGATTAGATTGATTGAATAACATGCTTTGTGTGAATACATGGATGTATTGTATGAATAATGTATATCAGATGGATATTAGATGGGTGAGGGCAATTTTGGAAATTATTGTAATAAATTTAGAATTTATTAAATTGGACCTGCGTGTCCAGCCTTTATCTCTCGACTCTTTGTAATTCTCTTCTCACCAATTCCCCTCAATGTTAATGAGGTTTCTTTATTGTATTATGTAATTGGGTAGAAGTTAGAATAGTGCTAGCCGGGGAGAGGAAATTGAGTGATTTGTTCTAGGAATAATTTGTGAGATATCCATCCACATATCATTATTATTTTATTTATCGCGCCTTATTATGCTTTTAGAATGCATGCTTAAGGGTGTATGATGAGACCTAATCAAAGATAATAAATTGGTTGCCAATTTACGTAAAAAAAAACCCTCAATCAAATATTAAGCGTTTTCCATCCATTGAATGGTTCTTTCTCAAGATCCAAGATTGACATTGGTTTGTTGGCCAAAGTCAAGATCAATGTCCATCGCGGATGTGTTTGAACCATGAAAGCTTTGTTCCATATCGCATGTCTTGGGAAAGTTGTGATTTGTTGGCCAAAGTCAAGGTTACTTCTTGTTCATCGACATGGATTACGAAGTTTTCCAAGGTCAATGGGCCCCGCTTAACTGTAATCATTAAGCTTGTTGAGCCAAAGCCAAGGCTTAGTTGATTCAGAGGAAATGGTTAGGAAAATATATTGGATATATTGGCATATATATTGTATATATGTTTCGGACTTGGAGGTCCACCTACCGGATCTAGGAATTGGATGAGATCCAATTGATCTTAGAGATCTACCTAGTTAAATATCATACAGCTTGTTGGCCAAAGTCAAGGTTGTGTGTTATTTAACGAGATCTTAACCCACTAGGAAACTAGGTTTCCCGAGTAATTAACAGAGGGTTAGAGGCTCGCCGAAAAATAGTGGGAGGCTAGTATTGAATTTGCAATTTCGTTCAAATACTTGCCAAATACGCGCTTTCAAATTATTTCGTCATTTTAAATATTATTATTTGGACTAATATTCTATTATTTTTCTTGTAACAGTTGGACTGTACCCAAAAATCGTTAATTGAATAGTTAGACTATTGTAATTAAGATGACTGGAAAGATCGGGGTTAGAGACATTATCATTGGCGAAAATGTCTTTAATGACGTGAACTTTCCTGACTGGGATATGAACCTCGGGATTGTCCTAGGGGCTGAGAGGATGCTCTATACGATAGAGAGACCTCTCGGGCCTAAGCCTGGAAATGAGCAGCCGCTTGAGCTTGAGCTTTGGAAGACTCATAGCGATGACAACTCAACTGCTCAATCCATCATGCTCGCTGTGATGACCCCTCAATTTCGTCGCCAAAACAAGGGATTGGATCCCTATACTATGATGGCAAACTTGAAGGACTTTCATCGATCTAACCTTAGATCGGAAAGGTATGAATTGCAGAAGAAGCTCTTTCGCTCTCGAATGTCATAGGGTACATCTATTGAACACCATGTGTCGCAGATGATTACTGACATTGAACAGCTGGGTCAGTTAGGCATAACCTTTGAGGCTGAGACTTCTATAGATTTGATCTTGCAGTCTCTTCCTGACAGCTGGTGCGGGTTCATCATGAACTACAATATGATGAACCAATACCATACTCTTGGAGAGCTGATGGCAATGCTGTGTGAAGCAGAAAAAGAGCTATTGAACCGCAAAAAGCGTGAGGCGCACTTCGCTTCAACATCTCAGTCTCCCAAGCTTGGCCAAAGGCTACTGGAGGTGTAAAGAAGAAGAAGAATAATAAGGGCAAGGCCAAATCGTCAAAGTCTTCTGGGAAGGCAAATGAAAAATCCCAAGATGTATGCCTACAGTGTGGCAAACGGGGTCACTAGAAGCGTGATTGTCGTGAGTACAAGGCGTACATGAAAGAAATCAAAGTGGGCAAGGCACCGGCTTCAGGTATGTTTGTTATAGAAATAAACATGTCTACTTCTAGTTTTAAAAATTGGATTTTTTATTCTGGTTGTGGTACTCATATATGTACTGATGTGCAGGATCTGCAAATTAGCAAGAGACTAGCCTCATGAGAGATTGATCTATGAGTTGGAAACGGGACCATGGTCACTGTTTTGGCTATAGGAACTTATATTTTGGAACTGCCATCGGGGCATGTACTAAACTTATCAGACTATTATTATGTACCTAGTTTGACTAGGAATATTATATATGTATCTTTATTAGCCCAATGTGGGTATACTTTTTTTTTTAGAAACACTGGGTGTTTTATGTATAAAAATGATATGGAGATATGCAGTGCTGATGTGAATAATGGTCTTTATATTTTGAATATAAATCAATCTCAAACATATAATGTAACAAACAAAATGCTTAAACTAAGTAACAAAGATGAAACTTATATGTGGCATTGTCGTCTGGGACACATTAACAAGAATCGCATATCCACACTTTCGAAGAGTGGGTACTTGGACGGATTTGATCCAAATTCATATGACGTCTGCAAATCTTGTTTATTAGGCAAAATACCTAAAACACCTTTTAGCGGTAAATGTGCACGTGCCACCGAACTGTTAGCCCTCGTTCATAGTGACATATGTGGGCCTATGTCTAGCCAGGCTAGCGGTGGATATGAATATATCGTAACCTTTACGGATGATGCATCGCGTTATGGTTATGTGTATCTTATGAGACACAAGTGGGAAACCTTTGAGAAATTCAAAGAGTTTCGACACGAAGTAGAAAAACAGACCGGCAAAAGTATTAAAACATTACGGTCGGACCGTGGTGGAGAATACTTAAGCAATGAGTTTCTTGATTACTTGAAAGAGTATGGTATTGTTGGGATGTATGCCCTAGAGCTACATGTGATGTAAACGGTTTCATGCGTTTTGAAATAAAACGATGCATTATTCATTTATCAAACTTTTTGTTTATCTTTCGCATATTATATATCTTCATAAATATCGTAGATTACTTATGTACCTTCAGACTTAGTGTATGAGTGTCATACATCAGAGGATTTGAGTCTGAAGTTAGTAATCTTAAATAGTCCATTGAGAGCAAACAAACCGGGTACTTTGTTTGTGGTTTATCTATAGCTGCGGTCCATTTTATATTTGTATGGCGATCTTAATCCGGATCGTCCATGTAGAGACATGAGAATGGAGGCACCTTGTATGATGCGATCATATAGGATTGGACCCAGATAGAAATGACATTGTTATAATATCTGTTAAGCAAAGAAGTCATTTCCGTCTACTTGATGGTCATATATGGATTGATCTTAATCCTGAGTGTACTACGAACTCCTGCATGGCAGGCTGTGTCCTTTGATTTACAAAGGTGAGGTTGGTGTAGCAATCCCAACCAATAGCTACGTACTTTGGGGGCACAGTTTGTTTTGTAGCTGGGAACGTTTTACATAGACATGGAGTTCACTCCTTCTTGCGAGAAGTAGATGAGTATCTTTCTTAAGGGTTGATTCGGTACTTGAACGATTTGAGCGCTCAAGTCTTTCTATTACGAATAGAAAGATTAATATTCAAAATAGTTATGAATAAATCGTTCATAGGAGAATCAATGGTACTTAAGGTAAAAATAATTAGAGGGGTATAACGGACATTATGACCCAGCTCTAATTACGAGATACTCGTGAAGGATCAATTCGTATGTAATGACTATATCGGTGGACACCGACTTGGTTCGGCTTAATATTTCATCTACGGCAACGAGAGTGCAACTTCGGATTTTTAGTGGAATAACCCGGAGTTAATAATTCCGAATATTTAATTAAGAGCTTAATTAATATTTCGAGATTATTGGAGCTCGGAACCGTAGGTCCATTTGGTCCCCATGCTAGCTCAATATACTTAAGCGGAGTTAATATAATTAGACAGTCCAATTATATACTCACAAAGAATAAATATTATTAATATGATTAATAATATTAATTACATCACACTTGAGACTATACATTAAAAGTTAATGTAAGGTATTAATAACTATATGATAATTATTAAAAATAGAATATTGAATTATATATTATATAATTTAATAAGGCTAAGATTTAATTTAGAAACAAAAATCCTTGCCATGGCCGAATTCCTTATTAGATAAGGAATATGATTTGTTTGTTTGGAAAACAAAATCAAATCAAAATTCATCACCATGGTCAAATTCCTCATTGGATAAGGAATATGATTTGTTTGTTTGGGAAACAAAATCAAATCAAAACACCTTAGCTTGGCCGAAATCCTCATTGAGTAAGGAATAGGATTTGTTTATTTTGGAAACAAAATCAAACAAAAATTCCTTGCCCTAGCCGAAATTGAGGGGATTGGGAGACTAGTGGTTGATTTGTTTTATGAAACAAATTACCCTAAGTATAAAAAGAAAAATTATATTTTTCTTTTGAGAACTAGACATTAGAAAACCCTAGCCTCTTTCTCTTCTTCATGCTCTCAAGAGTTGAGAAAGTTAATTGAAGAACCAGAAAATTATTTCGGTGTGTGATTTAATCTTTAAAACGTTTAGGGATTAATTTGTGATTGTAGCCCACACTACCCTCCGTAAGTAACGAGACATAGCTCGGAAGATCTTGTGGCGTTGGAAATCTCTTCTTCCCCTCTCTAGTAACTCACGGCAGTGAGGCTGTAAGTTCCCCACTGCCGCACGCACATCACCAATTTTGGGGGCTCGGTTAGGATTGTTTTTTGAGTGAAAAATCAGACCTAAAAGCCAACAGCAGATCACGCAAATTGTGGACTGCTTTGGGTGCAGTCCACGCGTGTAACGGGTTCAAAACAGTCCGCTATTTCACTGCAGTTCAAGGGGCTGTTCGGGGACTATTTCGGGGGCATTCCGGGGCTGAAATCTTATGTAAAAAGAAGCAAAATTTCAGTATACCCACTGGTACCATTCAGTCAAAGGAAGGGCAAAGCAGAAAAAATTTTCAAGTTCGATCCGTGGGCCTAACCGTTTCCGCTGCGCGAGGGAAAACGTTTCCTACAATTGGCATCAAGAGCGAGGTTGAAAAATGCTCTTAACCCTTCACTTTTTTCATTTAAAGTTTCTGTTTTTAATATATTTATATGAGTTATAAATATGATATGCATGTTTAGATGAGTGGGCACATTGTGATATTCATGTGATGAATGGTTTTGTTATTTCATGTGATTAATGGATTTTGCATTGGTCGTAAATTTTTCTGGCTCTTATTTTTGTAGTTGGTTTTGGTTTTGGGATGTAAGGCCATAAGGCCATTATTTATATTTGTTGTAATTTTAATTTTCAATGTAAAGTTTCAATTCTTTGTAATTTGGAGCACCGAAGTCGTAAAGAGAGCCAACACCACTTTGGAGCGGGATTTGAAGGCCAAGGAATGCCTAGATGAATCTTTTTTACTAATTAGATTAGTATAGGAAAAATAAGAGTCCGGTCAATGCAAAATAAATTTTATGTTATATGTATGTTTATTTCGAATTGTTTGAATAACATGTCATATAGCTTAGGGTGCCCACTCCTGCATTTTACTTGCCATAACATGTCATAGATGCATTATCATTATAAACATAAAATTATGATTTTATGTAATTTAAAATGTTTAAGTTAAAAAAAAATGATATGCATTGAAATCATTAATTAGATTAATTGGATTTATAGTCTAAAACTTGAATTCTAATATATTGGGCTTAATTGGTGCATAATAAATTCCATAGGTATATAGGATGGAAACCCGGATATAAATTCCATAACCGATTCCGAATGGATGGAAATATGGTCTGCACTCGGGATACAATTCCACGTACCATTGGATTTTATAACGCACTAAAAATTTATTAAAATGTTTAATTGAATTTTGACCATTTAGAATTCCATGATTTTAGACCCTTAAGTGCCTAGTATTTTAAGAGTTAAAATATTGTAACTCACTTATACCACTATAATTAAATTAGTTTAATAGAGTAAACATATTAGTAGAGACTAATATTAGTGACACAATTTTAATAGTTAAAATTGATTTAGCTCACTTATGACAAACTAGTGTAAACAGTAATTATGATTTAGCCGCCATAAGTTTATCCACACTAGTTAAAATAAAATATTAGATATTTTAGATAGAAACCTTAATATTTAAAATAGTGAGTGGGAGAGGGATATACGACATTACATCCCACGATCTCTGTTGTTAGTCCCAAAATGTGAGATTCAAAAGGCGCCTCGAGACGACTTTGTTTTCGTCCCCCTACGGATGGTGTCCAATTTGGGTCAATATCAAGTTTGGGTTCCGAGAGGATAGGGATTCTAGATGTATCTTGTGAACTGACCTACCCTACGACGGCACTTCACTCGTTAAGTCAAAGAATCCCGAAACGGCGGGTTACACTCACAAAGGAATAATTAACTGTTAATGAAATTCCTTGATCAAATAAAACGGTAGTTTTTTAATATAGGAATAAGAGTTATTCCCGCATAAATTAAATTGACTGAGATTGTCTCGATCTATCATGCGAGTACTTGACCTACCCTACGGCGGCACTTACTTGTGGGATGATAGGTTTCCGTGGCGTAGCAATTCTCTTAGGTTTCTAATTCATTATTCATGGTTCTTGCATCATGTTTAATTTTATGCCAAAATTCTTTGATGATTTTAATATGCGATGAATGAATGTTGAATGCATGTTTATTTTATTTTCAGCCATGGTTTCTCCAATTATTTCCATACTCTCAAACGATAAATTGACCGGAGAAAACTATGTTAAGTGGAAAAGTAACATGAACACTATCCTGGTCTGTGAAGACCTAAAGTTTGTCCTGACAGAGGAACGTCCTCCCGAGCCGGCCAGAAATGCTGGACAAGCTGTGCGCGATACCTACCAAATATGGGTCGTAGCAAATGAGAAAGCTCGCTGCTACTTGCTAGCATGGATGTCTGAGGTTCTTGCTGCAAAGCATGAACCTATGGCTCTAGTATCTCAGATGATGGAGTCATTGCAGGGCATGTTTGGGCAGCCTTCGGAGCGTCAACGCCATGAGGCCATGGTCTCAGCGATGACTGCTAGGATGAAGGATGGGACATCAGTCCGAGAGCACGTCTTAATGATGATGACTTATCTCAACACTGCTGAAACCCATGGAGCTCGTATTGACGAGCGTAGCCAGGTGACCATGATTATGGAAACTCTTCCGAAGAGTTTCCTACAGTTTAAAAGCAACTATGTTATGAACAAGTTATCTTTTACTTTGACCCAACTGCTTAATGAGCTCACCCATTACGAGTCCATGCTTGTGGATCCTCGTAAGTCCAATGCAGAGGCAAATGTTGTCGAATCTTCTAAATCTGCAAAGAAGAAGAAGAAAAGCACTGGAAAGGCTAAGGGTAAGCCCATGAAAAAGAAGAACAAGAAAGGCTCCAAGGATGCCAAGCCCAAAGGAAAATGTTTCCACTGCGACAAGAATGGGCATTGGAAAAGGAACTGTCCTAAATACCTTGCTGAGCTGAAGGAGAAAAAGGAAACAGGTAAATATGATTTACTCGTTATTGAATCTCTATTAGTGGAGGATGATAAATCCGCTTGGATTATTGATTCTGGGGCCACTAACCATGTTTGTTCTTCTTTACAGCTACTTGATTCATGGAGGGACCTTGCTGAAAGTGATTACACCATGAGGGTCAAGACAGGGGATTCCGTTTCAGCAAGAGCAGTGGGAGTTTCCAGTTTAAATTTTATTAATAATAGTTATTTAAATTTGAACAATGTGTTATTCATTCATGGTTTTCGCAAGAATCTGATTTCTGTTTCTAGACTTTTGGATGATGGTTATTCAGTTTCTTTTAATAGCATTTGGTTATTATTGGTAGAAATGGATTAACTATATGCACAGGAAACTCAGAAAATAACTTGTATGTGTTAAGACCGTTAACACATAGGTCACTGCTCAACACTGAAATGTTTAAGGTTGAAAAACCTAAAACAAAACGGCCAAAGATTTCTCACGATGACACATATCTATGACATCTTAGACTTGGTCACATCAACCTTGACTGGATAAATAGATTGATAAAGAACGGAGCCTTAAACCAGTTAAAGCTCGGGACTTTACCAGTTTGTGAATCCTGTTTAGAAGGAAAAATGACCAAGAGAACTTTCACTGGAAAAGGTATAAGAGCCAATCAACCACTAGAACTAATACATTCGGACGTTTGCGGACCGATGAATGTAAAAGCCCGAGGTGGTTATGAATACTTCGTCACATTCATTGACGATTATTCAAGATATGGGTATGTCTACCTAATGCATCACAAATCATATACCTTTGAAAAGTTCAAGGAGTATCGTGCTGAGGTTGAGAACCAATTAGGTAAGACAATCAAAATCTATGATCAGATCATGGAGAGGAATACCTTGACAGAGATTTCGAGGAATTCTTAGTTGAGTATGGGATAGTATCCCAGCTCACAGCACCTGGAACACCACAATAAAATGGTGTTGCAGAAAGGAGAAATCGAACCCTACTAGACATTATGAGATCTATGTTTAGTTATAGCTCACTACCTAGTTCATTCTGGGGATATGCACTGCAAACCGCAATGTATATCCTTAATGTAGTTCCATCTAAGTCTGTTCCTAAGACTCCCTTAGAGTTGTGGAATGGTCGTAAAACTAGTTTACGATATTTCTGCATATTGGGGTGTCCAGCACATGTGCTGAAGAATAAGACTACAAAGTTGGATCCACGTTCTCAGGTGTGCCTATTTGTAGGCTACCCGAAGGAGACTAGGGGTGGATTCTTCTACAGTCCCGATGATAACAAAGTATTTGTATCGATAAATGCTATGTTTCTAGAGAAGGACTACATGAGGGAGTTCAAGCCTCGTAGTAAAATATTACTCGAGGAGTTATTTACTGGTTCGACCAGCACGCCATCGTCAACTAAAGTTGACAAATACATAGCACCTTCGACATCTGATAGTCAGATGCTACCCAGTCAGAATGATCTACCACCTAGACGCAGTGGGAGGGTTGTGCGACAACCTGATCGCTACCTAGGGGTTGGAGAGGCACAAGTTGTCGCCTCCAACGATGGTATAGATGATCCATTGACCTATGTAATGCAATGGATGATTCAGACAAAGAGGAATGACTCAAAGCCATTAACCTAGAGATGGAGTCCATGTACTCCAACTCGGTCTGGGAACTTGTAGACCAACCTGATGGGGTGAAACCCATAGGTTGCAAGTGGATCTACAAGAGGAAGAGGGGATCAGATGGGAAGGTACAGACCTTCAAGGCTAGACTAGTGGCCAAGGGTTATACCCAGAAAGAGAGAGTTGACTATGAGGAAACTTTCTCGCATGTAGCTATGCTTAAATCCATCCGCACTCTTCTATCCATTGTCGCATATTATGACTATGAAATTTGGCAAATGGATGTCAAGACTGCATTCTTGAATGGCAATCTTGATGAAAGTATCTATATGATACAACCAGAAGGGTTCATCGCCCAAGGTCAAGAGCAAAAAGTTTGCAAACTGCGAAGGTCCATTTATGGACTCAAGCAGTCATCTCGATCTTGGAATATAAGATTTGACACAATGATCAAGTCTTATAATTTTGAGCAAAATGTTGATGAGCCTTGTGTATACAAGCGCGTCATTGACGGGAAGGTGGTTTTTCTTGTTTTATACGTTGATGATATTTTACTCATTGGGAATGATGTAAGGATATTATCAAACGTAAAAACCTAGCTAGCTGAGCAATTCCAAATGAAATATTTGGGAGAGGCCAGTTATGTTCTTGAGATCCAGATACTTCGGGATCGCAAGAAATGACTGTTAGCTATGTCTCAGGCATCCTACATCGACAAGATCCTTGTGCGATTTGGGATGCAGAATTCCAAGAAAGGCAATCTGCCTTATCGGCATGAAATTCATTTGTCAAAGGAACAGTCCCCTAAGACACCTCAAAGTGTTGAGGAAATGAGACATATCCCATACGCCTCAGCAGTTGGTAGTCTCATGTATGCCATGTTATGCACGAGACCGGACATCTGCTTTGCAGTGGGAGTAGTCAGTAGGTTTCAGTCAAACCCGAGATTGGATCACTGGGTGGCTGTGAAACACATTCTCAAGTATCTTAAGAGAACGAGAGATTATATGCTAGTATATTCCAGTGAGGATATGATCCTAAGGGGATACACAGACTCTGATTTTCTAACGGATGTTGATTCCAGGAAATCCACATCTGGATCAGTGTTCACCCTAGGTGGTGGGGCTATTGTGTGGCAGAGCATAAAGCAATCTTGCATTGCCGACTCCACCATGGAGGCTGAATATGTAGCGGCTTGTGAAGCAGCTAAGGAAGTATTCTGGCTCCGTAAATTCTTGGGAGATCTGGAAGTTGTTCGAGATATGGATAGACCACTCACCCTCTATTGCGATAATAGTGGAGCGGTGAAAAACTCCAAAGAACCAAGAAGCCACAAGAGGGGAAAGCATATAGAGAGGAAATATCATCTCATCAGGGAGATAGTGCAGAGAGGAGACGTTACCGTCACAAAGATTGCATCCGCAGAGAACCTTGTTGATCCGTTTACAAAGACCTTACCGGCTATAATTTTTGAAGGTCACCTAGATGGTCTAGGATTACGTGACATGTCCCATTTGCTCTAGTGCAAGTGGGAGATTGTTGGGATGTATGCCCTAGAGCTACATGTGATGTAAACGGTTTCATGTGTTTTGAAATAAAACGATGCATTATTCATTTATCAAATTGTTTGTTTATCTTTCGCATATTATATATCTTCGTAAATACCGTAGATTACTTATGTACCTTCAGACTTAGTGTATGAGTGTCATACACCAGAGGATTTGAGTCTGAAGTTAGTAATCTTAAATAGTCCATAGAGAGCAAACAAACCGGGTACTTTGTTTGTGGTTTATCTATAGCTGCGGTCCATTTTATATTTGTATGGCGATCTTAATCCGGATCGTCCATGTAGAGACATGAGAATGGAGGCACCTTTTATGATGCGATCATATAGGACTGGACCCAGATAGAAATGACATTGTTATAATATCCGTTAAGCAAAGAAAGTCATTTCCATCTACTTGATGGTCATATATGGATTGATCTTAATCCTGAGTGTACTACGAACTCCTGCATGGCAGGCTGTGTCCTTTGATTTACAAAGGTGAGGTTGGTGTAGCAATCCCAACCAATAGCTACGTACTTTGGGGGCACAGTTTGTTTTGTAGCTGGGAACGTTTTACATAGACATGGAGTTCACTCCTTCTTGCGAGAAGTAGATGAGTATCTTTCTTAAGGGTTGATTTGGTATTTGAACGATTTGAGCGCTCAAGTCTTTCTATTACGAATAGAAAGATTAATATTTATAATAGTTATGAATAAATCGTTCATTGGATAATCAATGGTACTTAAGGTAAAAATAATTAGAGAGGTATAACGGACATTATGACCTGGCTCTAATTACGAGATACTCGTGAAGGATCAATTCATATGCAATGACTATATCGGTGGACACCGACTTGGTTCGGCCTAATATTTCATCTACGGCAACGAGAGTGCAACTTCGGATTTTTAGTGGAATAACCCGAAGTTAATAATTCGGAATATTTAATTAAGGGCTTAATTAATATTTCGAGATTATTGGAGCTCGGAACCGTAGGTCCATTTGGTCCCCGTGCTAGCTCAATATACTTTAACGGATTTAATATAATTGGACAGTCCAATTATATACTCACAAAGAATAAATATTATTAATATGATTAATAATATTAATTACATCACACTTGAGACTATACATTAGAAGTTAATGTATGGTATTAATAATTATATGATAATTATTTAAAATAGAATATTGAATTATATATGATATAATTTAATAAGGTTAAGATTTATTTTGGAAACAAAAATCCTTGCCATGGCCGAATTCTTTATTAGATAAGGAATAGGATTTGTTTGTTTGGGAAACAAAATCAAATCAAAATTCATCACCATGGTCGAATTCCTCATTGGATAAGGAATAGGATTTTTTTGTTTGGGAAACAAAATCAAATCAAAACACCTTAGCTTGGCCGAAATCCTCATTGAGTAAGGAATAGGATTTGTTTATTTTGGAAACAAAATCAAACAAAAATTCCTTGCCCTAGCCGAAATTGAGGGGGATTGGGAGACTAATGGTTGATTTGTTTTATGAAACAAATTACCCTAAGTATAAAAAGAAAAATTATATTTTTCTTTTGAGAACTGGACATTAGAAAACCCTAGCCTCCTTTTCTTCTTCATGCTCTCAAGAGTTGAGAAAGTTAATTGAAGAACCAGAAAATTATTTCGGTGTGTGATTTAATCTCTAAAATGTTTAGGGATTAATTTATGATTGTAGCCCACACTACCCTCCGTAAGTAACGAGACATAGCTCGGAAGATCTTGTGGCGTTGGAAATCTCTTCTTCCCTTCTCTAGTAACTCACGGCAGTGAGGCAGTAAGTTCTCCACTGCCGCACGCACATCACCAATTTTGGGGCTCGGTTTTTGTTTGGTTTTAATTCGGGTTTAGGGAAACACTTTGGGGTAATTTTAGGGCTGAGTTAGGATTTTTTTTGAGTGAAAAATCAGACCTAAAAGCCTACAGCAGATCACGTAAATTGTGGACTGGTTTGGGTGCAGTTCACGCGTGTAACGGGTGCAAAACAGTCTGCTATTTCACTACAGTTCAAGGGGTTGTTCAGGGACTGTTTTGGGGGCATTCCGGTGCTGAAATCTTGTGTAAAACAGAAGCAAAATTTCAGTATACCCACTGGTACCATTCGGTCAAAGGAAGGGCAAAGCAGAAAAAAATTTCAAGTTCGATCCGAAGGCCTAACCGCTTCCGCTGCGCGAGGAAAGCGTTTCCTACAGGTATTCTTTCACAGTGGACTCCTCCTGGAACATCGCTAATAAACGGTGTGTCCGAACGGAGAAACTGAACTTTGTTGGACATGGTAAGGTCGATGATGAGTCGCACAGAGCTACCTATTTCCTTCTGGGGATATGCATTGAACTGTGCAATGCTTATTTTTAATAAGGTTCCATCAATGTCTGTTCAACAGACTCTGTATGAAATATGGACAGGAAAGAAACCGAGTTTCTCATTCCTGAAGATTTGGGGTTGCTGGGCATACATTAAACGTTTAGATGGTACCAAACTTGAACCCAAATCGGATTAGTGTCTATTTATAGGTTATCCTAGGGAAACCAAAGGATATTACTTCTACAACCCACAAGAGAACAAAGTATTTTTTGCTCTACATGCGGTTTTCCTTGAGAAGGAATTCCTAAATGCAGTGGTTAGTGGGAGGAAAATAGAACTCGATGAAAATCGGAGTGATACTGTTCCTGGCACAAAATCCTTAACGGAACACGAACAGTTCATCAGGGATGAGACTGTACCACAATCTTCGAATACACAAGAACCGCGTAGATCGGAGAGAGTCAGAAAACAACCTGAGAGGTATGGTTTCTGATCTCACCTCATTTGGATATTAATCTTATTGACGAAGACAAATCGGATACGTATGAGGAAGCGATACAAGGTATCGACTCCGGTTTATGGCAAGATGCCATGAAATCCGAAATGGATTCCATGTACACCAACCAAGTTTGGACACCGGTTGATGCACTAGAAGGCGTAAAGCCTATTGGTTGCAAATGGGTCTTTAAGAGCAAGACCGACATGGATGGCAACATACAAACGTACAAAGCTAGGCTTGTAGTGAAAGGGTATCGTCAACGACATGGTGTCGATTACGATGAAAAATTTTCACCTGTTGCCATGATAAATCCATTCAGATAATGCTTGCTATTGCTGCATATTTCGATTACGAGATATGGCAGATGGACGTCAAAACCGCTTTCCTTTACGGAAACCTTTTGGAGGATTTTTATATGCAACAGCCTGACGATTTGTTCGTACCAAAACATGCAGACAAGGTTTGCAAGTTAAATCGATCCATTTATGGATTGAAGCAAGCATCACGTTCTTGGAACCAACGTTTTGATGAGATCATAAAAGAATATGATTTCATTCAAAACGAGGATGATCCTTGTGTATATAAGAAGGTTAGTGGGAGCGCACTGACATTCATTATCCTTTACATTGATGATGTATTGCTTATTGGCAATGACATTCCCATGCTACAATCGGTGAAAGCTTGGCTTTCATTAAAATTCTCCATGAAGGATATGAGAGAAGCAGCCTTTATTCTAGGAATAAAGATCTACCGGGATAGATCTAGAAAGCTGCTTGGACTCTCCCAGAGTACGTACATTGACAAAGTGTTGAAGATATTTAACATGGAATAGTCTAAGAGGGGACTGTTGCCAGTGTCACATGGTGTCACTCTATCTAAGGACATGTGTCATAAAACTCAAGATGAGAGAGACAACATGAGTCGGATCCCGTTCGCTTCGGCAGTCGGATCGATCATGTATGCCATGATATGTACGCGAGCTGATGTCTCCTATGCTTTTAGCATGTGTAGTTGCTATCAGGCTGATCCAGGTGATGGTCACTGGGTTGCGGTTAAGAACATCCTTAAGTATCTTAGACGAACTAAGGATGCTTTCTTAATCTATGGAGATGGAGAACTTGAGGTAATTGGGTTTAACGATGCAAGTTTCCAAACCGATAAAGATGACTGTAAGTCAAAATCTGGGTACATATTTTGTTTGAATAACGGAGCAGTAAGCTGGAAATCTTCCAAGCAAGAGACTGTTGCCGATTCAACAATAGAAACGGAGTATATTACTGCAGCTGAAGCAGCAAAAGAGGCAGTTTGGATCCGTAAATTCCTAATTGGATTAGGAGTAGTTCCGTTAGCAGCTGAGCCCGTTCCATTGTATTGTGACAATAACGGGGCTATAGCGCAGGTTAAGGAACTGCGGTCTCATCAACGATCCAAGCATGTTCTTCGACGTTTCCATCTGATTCGTGAGATCATACATCGTGGCGATATGAAGATCGAGAAGGTCGCATCAGATGATAACATTGCAGATCCGCTGACGAAAGCTATTCCTCAGCAAAAGTTTGAGCGACATGTACATGGTTCAGGTGTTAGATACTTGAGTGACTGGCTATAGGCCAAGTGGGAGATTGTTGGACGATTATGACACATAGCGTCATTATTTGTAAAAGACATTGTGGTTTTTGTACAAATTAACTATGTGACAATGGAAATTGCTATTTTATCATTTTGTAATTAGATTACTTGAATATATAAATGATAAAAGTCCTTATGATTAGTTCCGGATTATAAGATATGAGACAATATCAATCCACTAAGGTTTAATCATTAAATATCCCTAGTCGTAGTATTATCGAGACTGGACATCGATAATGCGGAATAGACTAGTATTGCACTTGTGCGCGTTGTGGGAGCATAACGACATAGTTCTCATATATTTAAATATTAGATACTTATGCAAGTGTGATAGGAGGTTGTGTTTACCGATGGTACGGAAACAGCTTCGCTCTGGATAGACCCTGCGGAATCCCATCGGTAGTATAAATATGTGTCTATAGGAATCCGCATCAGGGTAGGTGTATTTGGTCTTAACCTGAGACCTGCATCGTTAATACTTGCGACAATCAATACGTTTTTGTTTTGGTCGTCCGGGACTTTAACAGGTTCTGTGTACGCCTCTTATGGGTTTTTTTAGAATCGTAGTGTATTGGGTGTGATGTCAAGACGGAAGTATCACTTCATTCATATGGAGATGATGATCACGTAGGGATACAGAACTGGTTCTCTATTATGTTGCAACTATCGGGATAATATGACAAGGTCATGATTATCTGATTATAGAGACTAGTTGCTTATGATCCGATATATGCTTCGTACGGGGCAGACACTATTCCATCCCCAGGCCTTGCATGTGACATCAGATACTGGATCGTAATACGCAATACTATGTATACTACGCCTGTTATAGATTATATATTCCTTAAAGAATATTTCTGGAGAATTGGGTAGGCATGACACTTTGCTTGAAGCCAACCATGTCTTGTAAATCGGTAGGAACGTGGTACAGGGTACGCACGTGTTCGGATAATCCGACCACCGGATTTACTGCCAACATATCCAGGGATCTCATGGGTCGCTTCCCGAAGATTCACCGATGATGTATGACTCGAACATAATTAATCTGGGATTAGTTAGAAGAGAGAGAAAATTAATATATGATTAATTACTGTAGGAATTTATCTGGGATAAAATTCTACTAGAAGAGAGAGAACGATTAATTTGGAATTAATCGATTAAAATAATATATTCGATATATTAAATGAAATTAGATTTCATAACGGAATTAAAATTGGATTTTAATTTGGGCGAACAATCTAATTTAGAATTAATTCGCGAGGGACTTTTGTAGTAATTTTGCTAGGCATAATTATTTAATTAAATTTGATTTAATTATGTCGCGATGGAAAATTCATTTATTCGGAATTAACGAACCCGAGCCCGATATGTGTTTTGTGGGCCCCTCGGATTTTGAATTCAAGTGAGGCCCACAAGTCACATCACCTAGTCTATCTCATCACCTTTTGGTTGATGGAAATAGTTAGTTGTTGGTTGCTTGTAAAACACACAAGTTTGAAAAGTTGAGTGACCTTTACCAAATCTTGGATTTGGTATATCATAATTTATTTTTTGAAAATCAAATACTAGTCACACAATTCACTCTCCTTTTCTTTCTCACCACCGAAATCTCTCTTTTTTTTTACACTCCCATTGTCGAGAGTTACAAGAAGAACAAGGGGAATTTTATTGCAAAAATCTCCATTGCTAGCACATCAAAGAGTCATCCAAGGTGATAGGGAAACCATTCCCAAGAGTTTGGAATTCATTCATCAAGCTTGGAGCTTACCATACAATCAAAGAGAGGAGCTTGAAGCACTACACAATGAGGTAAATTTTTGTTGTCTACACATCCTACCTAGCCGATCAATGTAAGTTATTCCGCAAACTTCGTTGAGTATTCACACATCTTTTATGCCTAAATGATCTTGGGATTGACCTTAGAAACCCAATAGAAAATGTGAAAGAGGAACATGGGAAAATATCGTGAGGAGAGATTATTTGCATTGCTAATCATTTTCCTAGAGTTGTTTCTTATTTTCAAGTTGATCGACCTCGTGTTTTTCATATCCTAACCTTTGATCTGAGTTTGGATTTGAGAACAAATCCTTTCAAGGAGAGAGGGAATGATATGATTCATAGTATAAGATTTGGGCTTTATTCAAGATTCAAAGTTTCAAAGTGTAAGAAAGCCCAAGATCCGCAAGATCCATCGAGAAAAAAAGGTATTAGCTGAATTCAAGTGAATATCAAGTTTAAGATTTAAGGACAATTGTAACGACTGGTAACCTCAACTACCATTACATTATGGGATGAGTATTACATAATATAAATTATGTTTGAACACATGTACACTCATGAAATGATTTTAGGGATAATCAGTAAATTCCTCGAAATTTCGATACGAAATTGTACGATATTCCACTTCGAATAGTCCATGGTATTTGGACCATAATTTTCTTATACGATCTCCAATTTTTATGAACTTTACATCTTCGAAAAGCTAAGATCGATACCTACAATTTTTACGTTGAATAGTTTTCCAAATTCGAACAAGAAATAAGTCGAAAATGCAACTAAAAAATTCAGATAAATAGTAACTGCGGACCTATCTAGAGAATTCCATATTTCTCTCAAAAATTCTGATTTTTCTTCAAACCAAAATATTGAAAATTAGTCAAATTAGCCCCTACTATAAATAAATATGACTATTTACCCATCCTCAATATTTGAGAGAAAGAGAGGGAGACGTGAGAAGAAAGATGAAGAAGAAAAGAAGAAGAAGAAGAAGAAGGAGGAAGGAAGGAAGGAATTGGGGAAACAAACTCAAATCTTTCCATAACAAGCTAAGAAGAAGAAAAGCAACCATGAGAGACTTGATGAATGAAGGAAAATCAAATGAAATGAGGTAAGGTCAACTTGACCCAAATTTTGAATTGAGAAGTTTCAATGATATGATATTATATTGAGGATAATGACATATTAGGAATTGCATTTAGTAGCATTTTGAACATGGAAATTGATTGTATTAATAAAGGTATAATTTTTGAAAATCTTAATGTTGAGTTAAAGAAAATTTATGAAGTTAGTTGTGTATTTTGATGATGGAATATTGCATTAGCATACATGATTATTATAGTTTAAAAGAAGAGTTTGTATAAAGGTTAGGGTGTGAGGGTGTTGGAGATGCATTTAAGAGAAGTGGACATTGAGGTAGAGATGATAAGGCCTGAAAATAGGTGAGTGTCGCGACGCCAAATGGCTAACGTCGCGACGTGAAATGAAATGGTGGCCTCTATTTTAGTGATGTCGTGTGAGCGTCACGACGGCCAACTCCCAACATCGCGACATGAAATAGAGGAAGCTCTCTGTCTCAGCCTGCTCGAGTGAGCATCGCGACACGCAAAGCTTGGTGTTGTGACTTGATACATGGAAAACCTTCTGCCTCACCCCTACCTGTGTGAGCGTCGTGACACGCAAAGCTTAGCATCGCGGCGCGTGATCATTTCTCAAGATAAATTTCTAGCCAACTCAGTTTCAACTCAGGATATTATAGACCACCCGAAAGGTCTTGTATCATCTTATATACACGTAATTTACCAAGGAACAAACGTAGAACATCATATAGTGATGATAGTTTTGAAGTATATTCCATGCTATATATATTAATTAAGTTGCCCATTAAAGGTCATCGCAAGAAACACAAATTTCTTCGGCGAAGTGAAGTAAGTCTAGTGGGACTCCAAATCTGTGAGTGGACACTCTTTCCTTAAGTTGATTCTTTATTATATTGTTTTAAATAGTAGACTTACTTTTCTGCATTTATGGCTGATGAGCGGAAAATATATCATTATCTATCGCCCTTTGACCTAATATTTTGTATGGTTTCTCGGGTTTGATGAATATTTTGATGTGTTTTTGTGTGTTTTGCAGATAAATAAATATTTAGGACTCAATGAAATCAACTCGGGGCTAAAACGATGAAAAATAGACAAAAATGGAAAAAATGAAAATTCACTGCTCACGCGTCGCAACGCGCATGTCTCTATGTGTCACGAAGCGTCTCTATTATGAAGCCTGCCAATATTTATTGTGCACGCGTCATGACGTAGATCACTTACACATCGCGACGTGCGACACTCCACGGACACGTGTCATGATCTCACGAGAACGCATTTACACGTCAACGTGTCACGACACGCAAGCCATTTTGCGTCGCGACGCCGGTCCGGATTTTTTGATTATAAATAGAAGATGATTTCATTTAGAATTTTCATACTTTTCTTAAGGTTCTGTATAAGGATCTAAGGATTGTATCTTGTTTGTTTATATTTTTGTATTTTTAATTATGTACTTTTATTTTTAGTTATAATAATAGTTGTTTGTTTATCTTTATTTTATGTTTCGTAATTAATTTCCGCTGGGGGAAGGGTGAAGCCTTTAATATGATATTCTAGGTTAATCTCACTTAATTTATAATATGAAAATTGTAATTTAATAATATGGATTAAAGTTAATACTGCCTTAATGGCTGATTTTACTTATTTGACATAGTGTGACACCGCTATATGGTCGGTCTTTAGGTGACAGATGATTACCGCCTATATGGATGGTTTGTGGACAAATAATAACACTGCCTTTATGGCTGGTTGGACTTAATTGGATAATACTAACAAATTCTATATTATAATAAGTGAGATTCATAGGTTTGAAATATTAAATGTTGATCCCCTAACCCTATCACTTTATTTTTATTCTAGGGAAATGATGAAGCACAATATTTATGTGTTTAATAATTGATTTAATTATATTATGTGTGATACTTTAGCTTGTTTATTTAATATTAAACTTAATGCTTCTTGTTACCTGATCACCAATAAGATTGATGTGGTAAACTTAAAATGAACTTGACGAAGGAATTTTAGGTTTCAGCCTTAGATTCAACAGCTCGCAATCTCACCTTGGGGCGTGGTGACCCTTAGGTAGATTTCCTTCCAGGATAGACATATACCTGTCGGGCGGGGGTAGCCACAATTGGAACTTGAACTTAATGAATTCAGATAACTTGGTTAACGTAGACATATGATTAATTGGGTTATATTGGGTGTTTGCATCTAACCATCTAAAGATGTTTTTGCATATTTTCGTGTTTCAGGTTAACAAACTGATTTATTACACATATATAAGAGAATCAATTCATCATTAGAATAATATTGTGTGGAATCACAACCCTATATATTTGTGTCTTTTCTTTATTTTCCTAAGTATTTTCTTTTATGTTTCTATTTATTTATTTATTTAGCAAATCCACATTCAACCAACCAATCAAGCAATCATTCCATTCTCCCTTTAATTAGATACATGTAAATAAATATAATCAATAATTAATAACAATAGTAGAAATTAAGTCCTCGTGGGATCGATATTTTTATATAACTTGAGCGATACGTGTACTTGCGTTACGTGTGTGCTTTCATCGATCAATGGCATTAGCCAAGTTTGCTTTCAAGTATATTTCGAATAAGAATGTTTTTTAGAAGTGATGATTATAAAAGCATGGTTTTATGTTTTCGAGGCATGGGGGAAAAACTCACCTCAGAATGTAACTTGACTTAGATATAGAATTGAAGGATTTAGATATTGTGTACACACGCAGTTCAGGACTAGGGATGATAGATGCCTATAGATCCTAGATTCAGAGTCTGGATGGTAACATAGATTTGCACCCCTATCTCTAGTTCAGTGGCTTGGGGGACGGAGATACGTAATGCCCCAAGATCACCAGATTTTAGGGCTAGGGGGACGGCGATACGTAACGCCCCTATACCCCAGTTTCAGGGAAAGGTAGTGGCATGCTTTGGGGGACGGCGATATGTAACACTCCAATGTCATGGATTTGCACTCCTTGCTCTAGTTACGTGTATTTGGGGACGGCTATACGTAACGCCCTCATGCGTCAGGTTTTCAGCAGACATTCAGAAACAATTTTTCGGAAATAGATTTTCAGAATCGAATTTTCAGAAACAGACTTACAGAAAAGATAGTTTTAAAGAAATGTTTTCATAAGAAATTGTTTTATGAGGATTTCGGAGAGTTACAAACTTTCTGATAACGGAAGAGATTGCAGAAAAGATGATTTGAGATGAATTTCGGTTTTAGAACAATGGATTTATAAAGTGCATTTTAGTACCTATTTTTTTAAAATCGTCCACTCACTTAGATCGTTCAAACAATCTAACCCCCCACTCTTAGTTTCTTTGTTTTGCAGGTTTATCCGGAGGACGATCTCGGGAGGATGGATACCGATGGCAGTCATTAAGGTGTTCGATCTACCAACTCATGTCAGAGATAGAGTTTAGTTCAGTCAGAGTCAGGAAATGTCATGCATCATATATGTTATATAGTAAAGATTACATATATACTGCATTATAAGTGTTCACTGTTAGAGTTTTGATATGTAGAAAAATTGAGTACTTAGTATCAATGATGTTATACATGTTTGTTGATGAGTTGGGCAATGGTCTCATGTATTAGTTATATATGAAATGAGTTTAGCAGTTGTCAGAGAGTCAGAGGCATAGGGGGATAGGATGGCTTATTCTATGTTGGTAACATACTCAAATTGGAGATGTTATCAAGATAGTATTAAAGCATGGTCTAGGGAGTCAGTGATTGCAGTGGGTAGAGTGATGGGGTCTTGTATACGTAGTATGCCTGGGATACTAGTATCCGAGGCATTACCTCTCTAGTATCCGATCCTCGAGTACGTCCTCAAAGTTCTATAGACATATTGGTAAGAATTCCTGAACTATTCAACTATCCTTCCTTACAATGAAACTATATTATTTTAAATTCATTTCGTAGTTACCCTAGTTCATTTTCGAAATGTCCCAAAGCAAGTTATAAAGATAGGCAGTAAAATTCTTAGAAAATTCACCCAAGAAAATTGGAAGAGAAAGGGAAAGCTAGAAAGAAATGTAAGGAATGATATGTAGATATTCAAGTAACCAGAGATAATAAGTGGGAGAAATACAGAAATAAATGATAAAGAGAACATTAGAACTTATAACAGTAAAAATGAATATAACAAATCTGAGTAAGAGTAAAAGTGTCAAATAGACCTATGTAAGGTCTCCTCGCTTTCGTAAGATTCCTTTCTTCCTTAGAAAGTTCCTTCAAGCTAAACCATTAGCCTTTGAGTACCCATTATAGATAGCAAGCCCTCCGAATAACAAAGGATGTTTAGAAGCATAAGAGATGTAAGAACTCAGAATTAGGCATGAGAATCCCGATATACTAGAGATGTCAAGAATGGAGAAGAGATTATTGACCCCAAACCCAGGTCCGCAGGCAAATAAATGAAGGCAATTAGCAGTGATGATTAATTAACTTATCCCAAGAGACCTGACGTAAAAGCGACCCTGAGGTACCTAGATTCTCATTCCTTAGTGATACCGATTAAGGAGGTTGTCCTGACGGAGCCTATCTCATACCCACCTTACATAAGTAATAGACTCTACCAGGACACACAGTACCAAAATAAGAACATCGATATCTGAAGAAATCATTGATGTTTGTCCTAGTCCCTACTAACATGGATAAAGATAATCGTAGGAAAGCTCAACGGAAGTTTGTTTCAAGATAGAAACATAAGACATTGGGAAATAGATCGCCCAGAAAGGGACTGAAGATGATTTACCCAGTAGATACCAAAAAGACTTGTAAGGTCAAAAAAATTAGAACCCGATCAAAGCCATGATGAGTAAGTTCACAGTACTAGAGAGAACCTATAGATATGACCAATACCAGTAGGAACCCATGTAAGTTTTAAAGAACAAGACCCAAAAGATCAGACACACTCAGGATTTAACGAAACATACCAGTACGGGTAGCAGGACAGAGTACCATAGCTATAATCCATAGCAAGAAGTAGAGATCCAGAAGGAAAATCATAAGACGAATGACTACTGGCCTCAGCAACACAACCTAAAGCTAATAGATAGAATATAGAAACAAATCAAAAGGATACGACTCGTAGTAAGGAAGTTTAGTCTACATAGTAAAAATAGATAATGTAACTTGAGGACTATAAGTAAATGAAGACTTTGGGTTGATTGATGAATATTAAGGAACTTTAAGACAAGAAATAGTCGATGTAGTTTCCAATGAAACGAATAATAGATAACAGAGATGCGTATTCATGGATCTCTATGGAATGCATATACTCACCCCTCCACTTGGAGCTCAGTAAGGAGAAGAACAAGTAAAGAAGTATATTTGACAAATTAAACGAATCATGAGACGGCTAGATAACCAAACCAATAAGTTTAACGGAACATAGATAAGAAGCATGAGATATAATAGTTCGAAGTAACAGTAAGTCGAGCCAAATATAGAAGCCATCGTTGAATTGGAAATCTTTAAGGGAGTAAGAACTCAAAAAGTGTGAAGGGACCAGAGAGAGCGACACTCAGGAATATAGTATACAACTCATAAAGAGTCTCATTGTATTGAGAAGGAAGAACTAGATGGAGAGTATCACCTGAACCAAAAGATTTATTAGAGATGTCCTAAGAAATTGAGGTTGATAGAGTTTCCAGAGAAGTAAAGATGTAAGGAGTTCAAAGAATTGAGAAAAGAATGAAGTCTAAATAGTAGATAAACTTCATAAGAAGGAATAACAATTGGAGTATAGTAGGACTCTGAGAGAGAATAACGACTTAAGATGATTAAGCAACAAAAACTAGTAGGAATGAGTATAGAAGCAACATGATGAAGTATTTAGAGAGCATGAATCTAGAGAAGGTTCATGATAAGAGTTAGTATGATCGATAGTCGGGAAGCGAATCAAGAGCTAAGTTGAAACATGAGACAATTCAAATAGTACTACTTAGAGTCGGGAAATATTTAAGTGTGGGAGTCGACATAAGTAAACACGGGAGTCCCAGGCTTAAAAATGAAAAGAACGTACAAGTGCAGCACGGGTAGCTAATAAGTTCAACACAACTGGAAAGGTTTAGGGACCAAGCCCCACCCTCTCAACCCTTATTATACCACAGTAGCTAATATGGACCTCGACGACCGTCTCATTATATCCCCAGAAACAAGTGAAACCATAATGTAGTAATATGTTATAAGATAGGGTAAGAAACAATTGGAAAGATAATACCCCTCAAGATAAAAGATAGATTCAGAGGTGCCATAAATTCCATAAATAGTTATGAACTGGAAAGAAGACAAAAAAAAGACATCAAGTAAAAGGTGGAGGTGTAACTATTGAGATATCATGATAATAGGAAATATAGCAAATAAACAACGACATAAGTATTAGTGATAAGATAGATTGTCAATGGTACTACGGAATAGTAAGCTTTTTCAGAGTTGGGATAAGACTGAAATTATATTATACGAATAACGGGAGGAAGATAATGGAAAGTGACCTGTGTGTTTCCCTTTGTAACGCACCGTTAAGGATAATGCATAAGGTGAATTGAAAGGAGGCTTATTGAAGTATAACTTAGAGATGGCCAAGGAAACTAAGAATACATATATTATTGAGATCGGAACAACACCTGACTTGATAAGACTCGAGGAATAATTAAAGGTGTAAAAGAGTGCGAACGTAAACTAGGACAGAATCACTAGTGCCAATGTTAATAATAAAGAACATAGTTTAAGCATAAATGTGCATACAGTCAGGCTTAACATAGATACCGTGTCCTAAGCTCTTAGCCAATCGAGAAGGACCGTCAGAGAAACTACCTTGAATTAATGTACTAAGTATATGAGCCATCGATTGGCAGTAATAGTACATGAAGAAGTTAGCTATGAGATATGAAGTCCTAAATCTATAGATAGTCGAATATGTGAGAACTCAAAGGAAGAAGCTCATAAGCAGCGGGGACTTAGTAATGAGAAAAAAAAAAGAACAAATAGTCAATTAAGATATGATAATGAATGCTAGAATAAGGTCTAGTATGTGGAGCTAAGAAAATATCTAGTAAGATATATCTCATAAGGTTATTAAAGTGGTTATATTATTAAAGAGTAGCTGAAGAACCTGAGGGATATACAAGTCAGGGGAAAGCGAAGGTTATTCACTATAGTACAAAACACTATAATGATACTTTAAATGTGAAGAATAACAAATTCCCTCAGGATAATTAGAAGTTATTGTTGTCATGAAAGAGATATAAGAGGTTTCAGATCAGAATGAAACTAAGATGAGTGTGACGGCAGGCCACGAATATAGTACAATTTTGGAACTGATTATTTATGTGAATAGCTGAGATAGAGAAGGATGAATATAGTTAGGGGTTTAGAAATAAAAATTTTCCTTGATGCATAAAGATGATTGTAGTATGACAGTAAGTGTAAAGTAATAAGCAGAAGTTCATGGAATGGAAATAACGAATTATCTCTCAGTCGGAAATAACAAATTATCTCTCTGTCAGAAATTCAATGAATTATTCATTAAGAGCAGAAGGAAGTTAGGAAGATAGGGATAACAAAAGTACATATATCCTTGAACCAAAACGAATATATGAGTTAAACCCCAGAAGGGATTCGAGGAAGAATCCTATTTAAGAGAGAGAGAATTTGTAACGACCGGTAACCTCGACTACTATTACATTATGGGATGAGTGTTACATAATATAAATTATGTTTGAACATATGTACACTCATGAAATGACTTTGGGGACAATCGGTAAATTCCTCGAAATTCTGATACGAAATTGTACGATGTTCCACTCTGGATAATCCACGGTATTTGGCAATAAATTTCTCATACGATCTTCGATTTTTATGAACTTTATATCTTAGGAAATCTAAGATCGATACCTATAACTTTTACGTTGAATAGTTTTCCAAATTCGAATCAGAAATAAGTCGAAAATACAACTTAAAAATTCAGATAAATAGTAACTACGGACCTATCTAGAGAATTCCAGATTTCACTCAAAACTTCTGACTTTTTTTCAAACCAAAAATTTGAAAATTAGTCAAATTAGCTCCTACTATAAGTAAATGGGACTATTCACCCATCCTCAATATTTTGAGAGAAATAGAGGGAGACGTGGGAAGAAAAAAGAAGAAGAAAAGAATAAAAAGGATGAGGAAGATGAGGAAGAAAGACGAAATGGGGAAACAACTAAAATCTTTCCATAACAAGCTAAGAAGAAGAAAAACAACAATGAAAGATTTGATGAATGAAGGAAAATCAAATGAAATGAGGTAAGGTCAACTTGACCCAAATTTTGGATTGAGAAATTTTGATGATATGATGTTATATTGAGGATAATGACATATTAGGAATTGCATTTAATGGCATTTTGAACATGGAAATTGATTGAATTAAGAAAGGTCTAATTTTTAAAATCCTAATGTTAAGTTAAAGAAAAGTTATGAAGTTAGAAGTGTATTTTGATGATGGAATATTGCATTAGCATACATGATTATTGTAGTTTAAAAGAAGAGTTTGTATAAAGGTTAGGGTGTGAGGGTGTTGGAGATGCATTTAGGAGAAGTGGACATTGAGGTAGAGATGATAATGCCTGAATATAGGTGAGTGTCGCGACGCCAAATGGCTAACGTCGTGACGCGAAATGAAATGGTGGCCTCTATTTCAGTGATGTCATGTGAGCGTCACGACGTCCAACTCCCAGCATCGCGACACGAAATAGATGAAGCTCTATGTCTCAGCCTGCTCGAGTGAGCGTCGTGACTCGCAAAGCTTGGCATCACGACGCGATACATGGGAAACATTCTGCCTCAACCCTACCGTGTGAGCGTCGCGACGCGCAAAGCTTAGCGTCGCAGCGCGTGATCATTTCTCAAGATAAATTCTTGCCAACTCAGTTTTAACTTAGGATATAAGAGACCACCCGAAAGGCCTTGTATCATCTTATATACACGTAATTTACCAAGGAACAAATGTAGAACATCATATAGAGATGATAGTTTCAAAGTATATCCATTGCTATATATTCTAATTAGTTGGCCCATTAAAGGTCATAATAGGAAACACAAATTTCTTCGACGAAGTGAAGTAAGACTAGCAGGACTCCAAATCTGTGAGTGGACACTCTTTTCTTAAGTTGATTTTTTATTATATTGTTTTAAATAACAGACTTACTTTTCAGCATTTAGGGCGTTAGCCAAGTTTACTTTCAAGTATATTTTGAATAAGAATGTTTTTGAGAAGTGATGATTATAAAAGCATGGTCTTATATTTTCATGGCATGGAGGAGGAAAAATCCACCTCAGTATGTAACTTGACTCAGATATGGAATTGACGGATTCAGATGCCGTGTGCACAAGCAGTTGAGGACTATGGATGACAGATGCCCATAGATCCTAGATTCAGAGTTTGGAGGGTAGCATAGATCTGCACCCCAGTCTCTAGTTCAATGGCTTGGGGGACGGCGATACGTAATGCCCCAAGATCACTAGATTTTAGGGCTATGGGGATGGCGATACGTAACGCCCCTAGACCTCAGTTTCAGGGAAAGGTAGTGGCATGCTTTAGGGGACGGCGATATGTAACACTCCAATGTCATGGATTTGCACTTCTGGCTCTAGTTAGGTGTATTTGGGGACGACTATACGTAACGCCCCCATGCGTTAGATTTTCAGCAGACATTCAAAAACAGTTTTTCAGAAATAGATTTTCGGGAATCAAATTTTCAGAAACAGACTTACAGAAAGGATAGTGTTAAAGAAATGTTTTCATAAGAAATTGTTTTATGAGGATTTCGGAGAGTTACAAACTAGAAGTAGTTTTTAGAAAAGATTTCCAAAAAGAAAGATATTTTTCTGATAACGGAGGAGATCGCAGGAAAGATGATTTGAGATGAATTTCGATTTTAGAACAATGGATTTATAAAGAGCATTTTAGTACCTATTTTTTTAAAACCGTCCACTCACTTAGATCGTTCAAACGATCTAACCCCCCCTCACTCTCAGTTTCATTGTTTTTACAGGTTTACCCGGAGGACGAGCTCAGAATGATGGATACTGATGTCAATCACTAGGGTGTTTGATCCACCAAGTCGAGTCAGAGACAGAGTTCAGTTCAGCCAGAGTCAGGAAATGTCATGTATCATATATGTTATATAGTAAAGATTACATATGTACTGCATTATAAGTGTTCATTGTCATAGTTGTGATATGTAGAAAAATTGAGTACTTAGTATGAAAGATGTTATGCATGTATAATGATGAGTTAGGCAATGGTCTCATGCATGAGTTATATATGAAATGAGTTTAGCAGTTGTCAGATAGTCAGAGGCTCAGGGGGATAAGATGGCCTATTCCCTACCGGTAACATACCGAGAGTGAGGATGTTACAACAATGCAATAATAAGATCCAATCCGAGATAATTCGGGCTTTTCAATGAGAAACCACTAAGAATTAGGCTAAAGAAGTTCAAGATTTTCAAGAGAATACTACTAAGCAATGACAATGAGATTTGCATTGTTTTTCTATTTTTGTCATAAATTTCTAATATAATGTCCGATTTTAATGATTCAAGTTGTTTTGGAAATAGGACTCAAAGATCTACAACTTTATAGTTCAGTCAAAGACAGATTCAGAATCCTTCCTAGTCAAAATTCGATCGCAATAAATCCTCTTAGTTTTATGTTATATGTTTTAATTTTGTGTTATGTTTAAATGTTGGGCTGAACTATAATATTATTTTAAAAGCCCATGCACGAAATTTTAAGTCTTATTTAGCTTAAGATTTAGTCACATTAGTTCAGTTAGGATTTCTTTTAAGTATTCTAGTTTAATTAGCTTTACTTGTTTAAATGAACTTAGGATTTTACAATGTCCTATTTAAAAGTGTCTTTAGCTTGTAATTTTGATACACATTTTTCAGACCCTAAATTTGAAGCAATTGCCTTGAGTTTCATAATGTGAGAGATTAATTTTTATTGTCCATTGAATTGAACACAAGACTTATCAAAATTGACGATCTTTATAAAGTCTCTAAATAACTAGCAATATTCAATCAAGAAACCAAAAAAGTTCTCAAGAACAAGATTCTTGGGAGGGTTTTGTTTCTAGATAAAACAGTGATACAAAGTTCTTGGGGTTACACGTAAATTTACAAGACTTCTAAAGGTTCATTCTTAGGAAAATCGCTTCAGTAATGGTCATATTATAATACACATTGTAAAGTATATTTTTAAGTCCAACAAGAATGTAGTCTATAGTTGTAATATCATTTTGACCCTACTCGATCACTAGAGTTGTTTCACTCATAAATCTAGCCAAATTGAGATAGAATAATATTTTCTGTTGTCATATCGTGAAATTAGTTCAACTGAACTTTTCTAGCATCTCATCATAAGCCACCAGTGTTAGAACAATTTGCACAAATAAGAAAAATATTACCGTTCACCAGGAACATTAAATTGAAGCTGGCTTGAGTCGTGGATTAGGTCGCTCTCTTTAAGACGTTTCGGGGCTCTGCCCAGAATTTGTACTAGCAGTATGTCAGCCTCGTCGTCCCTAGGATAAAACAAGCCCATAAAAATACTGTCTCAATCGATTTTTCACAAAATCGACTGGTATTCTCACACCCAAAATATTTGCTCGGAATCTCAAAAGAAAAGTTGGAGGTTTTCTAAACTTTATCATTTAAGTGATTTCCACATACGAAGATTTTAAAAAAGCTGACATATTTAACATATTATCTTATAAAGATCTTAGCTTGTTAAATTGTTTCCCGAGAAAATCACAAAGAAATTCAAAATGATTTATCGAAGAATGAAGAGAGAATGTTGGTTTTTTTTTGACATATCAAGTTATCTTCAAAGCGAATGGACATCATAAGAATTACTAGGCTTTGAAAAGAAACCCAGTAACCATAACCCACATGAACAAAGAAGCCACCATGCTTTTTTCTGTCTTCATCTCCAGCAACAATAAAAGAATAGCTCCCCACTTTGGTGGCAAGTATGTCATGCTGAGAATCTGTTATTAGCTTTGGATCATCGTGCTACCCCCCAAATACACAATATGAACCTTTGACATCACAAGGTCAAGGCCATTGAGAACGAAAACGAGATACAATATAACAAACAATGGAGTCAGGACGTTGCCCATACTGTATGTGTATTTCTTGATCAGATATAGATAACTTGATGCAATTGACAGGTCATGGACATATGTTCTTCTGTTTGTGATGTATAAAAAAAATATTGGCCTCTGTTTATTCTCTTTGCAAGAATGCAAGATTTAGCAACAACGTAAAGTTGTGGAAACTGATTCTACATAAAAAAAAAAAAAAAAAAGTTCCACATGGAATTGTTGTGAATCTTATTACATATGTGAATGCTACACCTTGTTGTAGAAGCCATTTTTTCTCTAAAAAAACTCTGAAGGAGAAATATTTGTAGGAAGTGCATAAGTCTCAATAAAGGTGTAGCATTCTTTTAACACAATAAGGCCTATTTAATTGTATTTTTTTATAACTTAAATAATTATAACAACTTAATTTTTTTAATTTCTCAAAAATAAATTTTTTGTAACTCTTCTAAATATTAAAGTCAATATTAAAATTCATTAAAACTAACAATCCCCCACTTGAATTTTAATAAAATATTTTCATCGAGCAATATAACATAAGGTCGTGCATAAATAAAGGTATCTATTGACTTGAACCTTTACATATTGTTGACGATTCATATTATATTGGAGTAACTCATAGTTTTAACTTTATCTCTGACAACATTACACACACAAACCTTTCAGGGTGAAGTCAAAAAACCCGAGTATTACGGTGGTGCTCGTATATCCCAGTATAGTGAATACTCTAGAAATTTTTGCCTAAAATTTCATAAGAAGCGCCCGCACTTCTACATTCACATAGATGTGTCTATCAAGAGTAATCCTGGAGCTAGGTACTCCACTCTACATAGAGTATAGAACACATTAAGAATTAAATAACTCATCATTCTATCACTTCAGGATATCATGCTCTCAGAATGGAACTCATAAATAAAATAATAGCATGATTCATCATCACTTCATGACTTGTTATTACCCATTGAACCTATTTCTTGGGATCTCCAGTCTATTAGGTCGAGTTACCATCATAAGTGATTGTCTAATGGAAATAGTCTCATTCTTTTCTAGGTATTTGATATATTCTCTCTTGCTAGTCCTTTTACCAAAAGATTAGCTAAATTATCATCAGTCCGTATATGATCTATTCTTACAGCTCCAGAAGAGAGGTATTCTCTAACTGTATTGTATATCTCCATTCTCACTGTTATAACAACAGTTCTAAATATTTACAATAGCCGAGGTATTATCACAATGGATCAAGACAACTAGTATTAGTCTCTCCCATAAATGGGGTATCTAATAGCAAGCTTCTTAATCAAGATGCTTCTTCACTAGCTGATGCTAGTGCTATCATCTCAGACTCCAAGAAATATATCGGCAGGTAGCCTTGGAATTGGAAAACCACCGACAATGTAATTCTAGGTTCACGGTCCTTTTCAGGTACCTTATAACCCTCTCAATAACATGTCAATTCTCATACCATGTCTACTAATAAATCTACATAGTAATCTTACGACATATGCAATAGCAGGTCTAGTGCAATCATAAACATAACGACAATTACCATTGTTGTTCGCATACTCAGATTGTCTAACACTGTCACCAATATTCTTGAACAACTTTACACTAGAGTCATAAGGAGTACAAGTAAATTTATTCTTATATTCTTTTTTCCTGACCTAGTAATTATAAGAACCACACTAGTTTCTTCTAAGTTTTTCATTACAAATTTAGAATACAACATAGACTTTAACGAAATTAACAACACCCACATAGAAAAATAAACACATCAATATATAAATATTTCACATGTTTTCAAACTTTATGAAAAAATATATTTGTCACTTTCAATCACTTTAAAATCATAAGTAAAACATTAGAGGTAAAATCTCCACTATTTCCAAATTATCATTGGAGATCGAGCCCTCACTATTTCTTAATATCAACGAAATTTTTTCTTCATAGAAATACTATTCCCATATAAATAATAAAATTTATATGTTTAGCTATAACATCATACATAAAGTTCTAGGTTCTCAACCCTTCCGTATTTCATAAAATAAAATTTAAATTTAAATTCCACATCACCAGTCCCAGCAGCTATAGTTTTGCGGGGATCACCCAACAACCTATAATTATTTATATCCTCTACATAGGACTCGAACAGAGAATAATCATATCAGACATGACGGAAAATGACAGTGTCTACCCACCATCCCTCGGATCTACTAGCCATGTTGATCTCATAGATCGTAGTAACAGATTGGTCTTTGGTAAGGTTCGCTTTTGGAGCATAACTTTTCAACCGGCAGTTCCGGGCAAAGTGTCCTGGTTTGTAGCATTTGAACTAACTATTTTTATTTCTTGAGGGAGGTTATTGCCCGTTCTGGTTATTTCAGTTTTGGTGATTATGGTTCTTTTGGTTCCTAAGGTCATAATCATTCATATTAAAGCCAAGACCAGTTATGCATATATTTATGACATTCTCAATGTTCCACATCAACACTGAAATTTTTAAAAGACTAACTGATACAACCAAAATAAATCATATTTACAAGAACGATATATTTTAATCCAAAATCATTCAAATTGGCAAACACATGTCCAATTCATTAAAGTGAGAAGAACAACAACATAGTATTTTAGCTTAACCAACGTGTGAAAGCTCATTCAAAGAAGCATAAGACAATTCTAGTTGACAGGAAGGTACCATGACATATTACATTGCAGCATCTTAACAAAAGATAACTTTCAGTCATCATAGTAATAAATGATGCTTATAATATACCATGATAATTGACTGATCTAAACTTAATAGCAAACAATTCATGTACATTGCACTCTCTAGCTCTAACTTTAGTTTCTTTTATTTTATGTTCTCTCTGTTATCATATGAAGAAGCTAATGTCAGAATCGAGCAACAAAATAAAACCCATCGGCACCCATCACATGCTCACTTCTCATCTCATATGATGGGAAGAAACTAAATTTTTTGAAATTTATTATAAAGTGCATGCATCCTATCTAAACTTCAAAAACCTTTTAATTTAGCTTCATATATCTACGATTTGAATCTTTTCTAGTTTTTCATGTAAATAGCAAGTTCACATATTCAAATATTGTAGAGACGTTGACAAAACAAAGTAAGTCATGCAACATAGTCACCAAATATTTTCTAAAAAAATATAAATTCTAAAACATCAGCATGACTGTTAGCACATGAAAGTTGTTACTTCATGAGTGTGCTCTCGAAACTACAGCAAAAGAGCTGACTATCTGAACATAAGAAACATCATAAGCATACCAAAAGAAAATTAATTAAAAACATGCAATCCCACTTGGTTGAACATCTAAACCAATAATCCTATACAATTTATCATGTAAAAGCCCAATTCAAAACAACACTTTGCGGGATGCAAACATCGAATATACTCATTTCAAGAAGTATGAATATTTTTCAAGACTCAAGACACAAGATCTGTTAAAGCCAACTTCCTCACAGGCCTACCAATTCCTTTAAAATTCATTTTCATGCAGAATTTACATATAATTGCACCCGATGAACACAAACAAATATAACATAAGTAAACATGGCAGATCGATACGTCTTAAAATTGTTAGAACAATTTGCACAAATAAGAAAAATATTATCGTTCACCAGGAATATTAAATTGAAGTTGGCTTGAGTCGCGGACTAGGTCGCTCTCTTTAAGACGTTTTGTGGCTCTACCCAGAATTTATGCTAGCAGTATGTCAGCCCCGACATCCCTAGGAAAAAACAAGCCCAGAAAAATATTGTCTCAATCGATTTTACACAAAATCGATTGGTATAAATTGTTAGGGTTGGTGCTCCGAGTGTCAATCCAGATCGTATTTATGTCCGATTCATTAATACGAGCGGTTCAATTTTCCATAATATTACTAATTTACTGGTAGCACCCTTGTCTTTTTACACTTATTCGATCTAATCTCGATTAGATTGAAACTGAATCTGATTCAGTGATACGTGTTATATTAGACAAAGACCACAGGATTTACAGAATAGTACGCAGTTACAACGTAGTTGTAATTGACATTGGGAAGCGCACTATTAGTTGTATATCCTTAAATAAAGTTCATGGTCAAGATTTGTTAACATGGGTCGGTTAGTAAAATCCGTTGAGACCAGTACATGTCGATATCAATAATTGGTCCGATGGTTTATCCCAGTGAACCATGAGTCTTGGGAGACTCGTATAGACATGTAGGTGTTTATTTGATAAGACACTGGACGACTCACTGAAGGTTTCCTAATAGATGGTACACCAACGTCAATAGGAACCTTCTCGAGTTGAGCGAGCATAGTGGTTCTTCGACTTGAGATACCATTGTGGATATATGAGCTATCCTCCACACTTTGATGGCAGTCACGTCAACGATCTATTCATGATCAGACATCCGCCTGTTCGTTGAGTGTGGACTGATGCTCATGATATCCAGTGTGTATCAAGACAGTATCTGTCAGTCCTGTGTACAGGGCATAGGCCTCCAGCACGTGTTTACGATCTAGTAAATCCATGGCCGTGGTATAACATCGGAAACCAGTTCCGAGTGTTATTTAGAGATCGTAAATTGAAAGTCGACTGTATTATACCAAATGGATTTGACGTTCTCATCTATATCCCAGGTATAATACGGATAGCATGTGACGGAGGGATTATACGTATGCTATGACCTCGACTTGCCTAGTTTATCGAGATTTTATCTGTGGTCGTCATAATCCATGAGTGGGTGGATTATGGACACGAAATTGGATTTCGTGACGGATAAACCTAAACTTAGAGAGTCCCACATATGAGTGTACTCGTTGAGCACTTGGGCAACTCGATATGAATAATACGGATTACTTATAGTACTTTACCGGATTAAATAAGTTAATTCGGATCGTTTAATTGGTTAAACGATGACACATGGCAATTAGGGGATTTTGTCGCTAATAATTATTGTGTATTGTATTTGATACATAATACGATTAGATACACATTAATTCTTCGTCAAATGAGAATTTGACATATGCCATTAAATATATGTATTTGTTATTTAATGTAAATAAAATACATATATATAATAATAATTAATTGATTAAATTTTTCATAATTGTTATGAAAAATATTTAATTATTATTAGTTAACTTGTCATTAATTAAAGTTAAGTGTCAAATTTGATTTGTCACCACTTTAACTTTATATTTAATTTATTTTAATAATTTTCATTTGTGATAATGTTTATACACTTGTTTATTATTAATTGGATTACATAGCATGGTTTTAATTTTGCTAAATGTATCAATTTGATTGGCAACATTTAAAGCTTATTTATTAGTTTAATTTGATTAAATTAACAAGACAAAATTACCCCCTAATTCCTATTCACTAAGTCGGTCATGTGAGGAATAAATTAAAAAACTTTTTGATCATCTTCTTTGATGATCCATGGCTTCCGAACAACAAAAACATAAACCCCAAAATTGGTTTTAATGAAACAAGTGAGAAAAGCAAGGAAATCCAAGAAAGCTTAAGGAATTTTTTAGTATTAAAGGTAATCTTTAAAACCCCTCAAGCTTGAAATTAGTTTTTTCTTGTTTCTTGATTTCTTGGAATGGTTCTAGGGTTGCTTTCTTGTAGATTTTGGGGCTTTGTGGTTTGGTTGATGGATTAGGAAGCTTGAAGCATGTGTGAATATATTATGGACTAAATTATTGTAATTTGGTTTCAATTTGTTGTTGGACAATAAAGTTTCCATTCTAGAGTTTTTGATCCACTCTAAATAGCCTAGAATTGTTCTAGAGTTGTTAATGTGTGGTGGGACTTCTTTGGTGTAGGATTAATTAGATTAATCCTAGTGAAAAATTAGATTTAAGCATGAATTTTTAGCATTTTCTGTCACTGTTTCAGATCTGGAATTTTCAGTGTATATATTGATGTATTTGATGTTAAATAAATGTTTTGGATGTAATTTGGGAGTTGGAACAATTTCCGGAAAGTGTTTCCGACTTGAAATAAGCGAAAACGGCCAAAAACGGCGTTACCGGGTGGATTTTGAGCCAACAGGGTGACGGCTGTGAAAACAGTGATTCCGTCACTGTTCGGGCAGCTCATGAACTGCCCCGACACTATTGGATCTGACATGGGCAGTTTCCATAAGTGTCGGGTAGTCGGTTCGGTCAAAAACGCGTTTTCGGCAATTTTGCGGAAAAACGGTTTTCGTAAAAGTTCCACGAGTTTTCTCATTATTTATGTTAATATATGATATTAAATAAATTGGTTAAGGTGAAATATGAATAAATTTTTCATATTAGATATTGAATAATTTATTCGATATTTTTTGAAAAAGTTTTAAAATACGATTTCGCCCGGACCCGCACTTCCGTTGCGCCCAATGACCAAAACCCCAACAAAAATGGTATCAAAGCAGGTCTGATGCTTCATCCATTTCATTAATCATGCTTGATATTTGATATATATAATCCAATTTATTGTTTGCACATGCTTAGAATCTAGATATGTTTCTTTACTTTTCGGTTCGACGCTAACGAAAATGTAACGGAAATTTAATGTTTAAGTTACGTTATGTTTTCTAGGTAGAATTGAGTTGTTTAGAAAATGATTTAGATTAATATTCTGCATTTGATGTAGAGTATTGCTTCCGTAGGAAAATCCCCGTTTTTAAATATGGCTGTAAAGTAACGTGTATTGGATACATGTTTCTTGGTCTGCCTTGCCAGTACGAATGCAAATGATTTCCTGATGCTATAGTTGTATCGTGCCAAAGCTGTGCAGTTATGGTTGATGGTAGTTCATTTACGCTGGTAGAACTTATATGATAAGAGACAAATTCAAGTGAAAGTGAAAATCCTGAATGTGCCAAAGCTGTCAGGATTACACCGGTAGCTTGATTTTGTCATTGAAAAATGTAGCCTTGATACGCCTCCCTGTGAACGTGCCAAAGCTGTCACAGCGAGAAACGCTCAGGACCAAAACCAGGAGTCACTGGTGAGTGATTGACAAAGAGTTGTCTACCTAATGAATATACGTAGGCGAGAACGTGCCAAAGCTGTGAGTCGAAATATATTCATGGGATCCTACTCTCACTATGGAATTCGATTTAATTATTGAATTCCCATTGTCCGTTGGGGATTACGGTATTACGTAAAGTAGTGGGAGACACTGCTGAGTTTAAAAATCCATAACTTAAGCAGTGCGTAATTTTATGGAATTTACTGCTTTCGTTTTCTTTTATTCTATATTGTTTATAGATTTATACTTATAATCCACTGCATTTATATTTCTTGAATATATTTTCTGACTTTACTTATGGTTGCGTAGTTCTAGAATAGGTTCTAGAAAGATAGTAGACTTAGATATTGTTAGATTAGTTAAAACCATCGGGAACTATTGTTCCGATTTTCTTGAAAATCAAGGTGGTTTGTGACTTAGTTTCTAAGTCACGATAGGTAATCTAGATAGATATCTAGTTTAGGATATTATTTTAGATAGAATTGTTTCTTATACAGTAAGAATTGACTTGAATAGTTCATGTCTCGAGATTCTTGACTGGCATTAAGAAAACCCTTAAGTATTTGTTTATCTTTAATGACGTTTCTTGGCTTTTAGTGACTTTTAGAAGTCACGTGTTTGACACAGTTTGCTAATCAATTATTTGCAATTGTTGTAAATAATTGAACGTAAATTATAAAGCTTGAGAAATGAGATGTGTATAGTTGTGTACAGAGAATATCGATTCTCACAATACGACAACTGTCGGTATTGGATACCGGATCTCCCATCTAGTTAATTAAAATAATGTTTAATAAATGTTTTGATATTTGATATCAGAACTTGTGACTATTGGATAGTTACTTGTTCTGTATAAACAGTTGTTACATATTTTAAGATGACTAGTAGTGTCATTAATGAAAGATAAACATTAAGAAAAATATTCGGTAAAGTAAATAACTTAGAACTGTGCTTTATGAGATTTTATCGTAAAAGCACTGGATGTTTGTTCCTTATGGTAAAGGATGGTCTGATATGAGATCACACCACATATCCTTAACCATTTAATGAATATTGTATTCAGGACATGATTAAATCTCATTTAACTGATGATTGTCATTGGACCATCGATTTATTAGACTAATACATTGGATGTATGTAGTTTAATAAATTAGAAATTACCTTAAGATAGTTTTCTATGCTCCGTAACTTAGTTAATGATTTGTCATGACTTAGTTACGTGTTTCTAATAGAGAACATCTTGAACGTCTTGAATGGTTCGAGAACTTTCAATATGTTTTCTGATGAAATGCGGATAGAATATTTTGAATGGTTCAAAGATATTCTGTTCGTAGTGTTGAAAACTGTATCTTTAGAAATTCATTGCGCGTTTTTGAATTGTTCGAAGATATTTGATTTGATCAAACGCATGAATTTAAGGAAATTAGTTCTAAGGTTATTTATTGAATATGATTCTTACTCAGTATTAAACTTTCGCGAATCCATTTTGATGGAATTGGTCAGTGGGAGTAATCGAATCTTATATGATTTGATTCGTTGATATTGAGTGTTACCGAATTGGTTTTCAATACTCTTTGGGTTATGCTCCAGTAACACTAATTCATCTATTTAATTACTGTTCCATTCGTTTCTACAGTTACATAGTAGAAAATTCGAATCTTGAAAAGTTTAAGATTTGAATCTTTCTTTTGTATAATGGTTATATAATTGAAAGTATTTGTACCTCAGAGGTACAAGTAAAAGGTTTATCATTTATTCTATTAAATGGAATATTGTATTCTATTTGATAGAATAATTTTTTTCTACGATCCCGAGTAATAAAATTGTTTTGTTACTTGGTGGTTAACATTGGATGTTGACAATTGCAGAAAAGATTTGACTTTGTGAAGTCAAATGTGAAAATGATAAACTATAATGGAACTACGTAATTAATAAGATGAAAAGACCCTTAGACAACTGTCGTATAAGTCCTATAGGATGTCAGAATCATTTACAAAGTATTTGATACTTAATGATTCTGATGTTTTCTTATCAAAGAAAATTATCTTATAACTTATAATGGGTGCGATATTTGATATCGATTCCGGAACTTAGCATTGAACCATAGATCTAAGATTGTTCATGGCTTACGACGATCAAGTTTTGAACTTGATTAGGCTTTCGTTATGAATAGTTCATAATATGTGCAAATTGTTTGCGCAGCAAAAGCACAGTGAGCTCGATAAAGGTTTGACCTTTATAGTATGACAGTGAGAAAGGTTATTCTCAGTAATCTATTGTAGATTCTGAGGAAGTTAGTCTCTTGTCGCACTGAATGGACAATTAAGGATTTGTTGGTTAATGTTGATATTAAACCGTGGTTTTGGATAAAGAATGCAAAGTGGCGTTCTTGAGTGATTTCTTCGAATGAGAGATTCGTCGCGATTTCTTTGTTTGAAGAAGTTCATTCTGGAATGGCCCAAGAGTTTGTATTCTACTAAGATCACAGTTTGATATACTAGCTTATAGAGCCTATTGTAGACTCATATAAGCTTTCCGGAAATTCGTGTTCTCTGTTTTTGATATCACTCAGATTGTCTGGTTTTATCGAAGTATAGAGAATACGTATTTGTCAGTAGGGTCAGTGGGAGCGTACAAATTTCTTTCTAGTGTTATATATCCTAAGTCTTCCTTTCTCAGTGTTTGCAGTGGGAGTAGTTTCTGTTATATTTGATATATAAAGTTTTATATTAGATATAAAACTAAGAGACTTGTGAGATACTCCCATTAGTCCCGTATTAGATATGATCTAATAAAGGGCACAATAAGCCTCTGTATGACAGTTAGTGTAATTGTTTGATAGTTAACGTGCCTTTTTATATATATAGTATTCATCTTTCGTAAATGATGATTCCTTTGTCGAAAGAAAGATTGATTGGAATGTCTAGTCAATCTTATGCATCATAGGATGATGGCGTGATGAATACCATATTATGTGTGATTATAGATATCAATTTAATCGTAATTGTTACGAGTTATTTTGATTTGCTGTCGACCATATAATGGGTCTTGAAACATGTTCTTTGCGATCTTTGAGATATTAAGAATGAGTTTCTCATACATGGAGAATTTAGTCAGCAACCATAAGGTCAGATTAGTTTTTATCCTAATTATGACATTATATGGTCTATGTCATATAAAGTCAGAAAAGATAAAGTGGGAGTGTCACTATTGATTCTACTAATCTAGTGGAATCAGTTGCAACTTATGAAGTATTGACTTATGAAGTTTGCAAAGTGACCTCATAGATTAGAAATTTTCATATTAGTGTGGTGCTTGCGGTTGTCTGCAAAGTATTTGGATTTGATTTCTGAATACATAGACAACTCAATAACTATAGCACAATATTGATATAACGTCTAAGTCATATTAATGTGGAATTTGAATTCTACAAAATATGAATGACGTTGTTTAAGGAAAACGGTGGGTTTGTTTGACAGACTCGATTTGTAAAGCAGGCTTACTTGTTAGTGTCTACCTCTTGAGTGATGGTGAGCTCTTGAGGGCCATGAGTATGCGATACACATTGAGATGTGTATATGATACCATGGATTGGCACTAGAGCAAGTGGGAGAAATTGTTAGGGTTGGTGCTCCGAGTGTCAATCCGGATCGTATTTATGTTCGATTCATTAATACGAACGGTTCAATTTTCCATAATATTACTAATTTTACTGGTAGCACCCTTGTCTTTTATACACTTATTCGATCTAATCTCGATTAGATTGAAACTGAATCTGATTCAGTGATACGTGTATATTAGACAAAGACCCTAGGATTTACAGTATAGTGCGCAGTTACAACGTAGTTTGTAATTGACATTGGGAAGCGCACTATTAGTTGTATATCATTAAATAAAATTCCTGGTCAAGATTTGCTAACATGGGTCGGTTAGTAAAATTCGCTGAGACCAGTACATGTCGTATATCGAGACTTGGTCCGATGGTTTATCCCAGTGAACCATGAGTCTCGGGAGACTCGTATAGACATGTAGGTGTTTATTTGATAAGACATTGGACGACTCACTGAAGGTTTCCTAATAGATGGTACACCAACGTCAATATGAACCTTCTCGAGTTGAGCGAGCATAGTGGTCCTTCGACTTGAGATACCACTGTGGATATATGAGCTATCCTCCACACTTTGATGGCAGTCACGTCAACGATCTATTCATGATCAGACCTCCGCCTGTTCGTTGGGTGTGGACTGATGCTCATGATATCCAGTGCGCATCAAGACAGGATTCGTCAGTCCTGTGTACAGGCATAGGCCTCCAGCACGAGTTTATGATCTAGTAAATCCATGGCCGTGGTATAACATCGGAAACCAGTTCCGAGTGTTATTTAGAGATCGTAAATTGAAAGTCGATTGTATTATACCAAATGGATTTGACGTTCTCATCTATATCCCAGGTATAATACGGATAGCCTGTGACGGAGGGATTATACGTATGCTATGACCTCGACTTGCATAGTTTATCGAGATTTTATCTGTGGTCGTCATAATCCATGAGTGGGTGGATTATGGACACGAAATTGGATTTCGTGACGGATAAACCTAAACTTAGAGAGTCCCACAATATGAAGTGTACTCGTTGAGCACTTGGGCAACTCGATATGAATAATACGGATTACTCATAGTACTTTACCGGATTAAATAAGTTAATTCGGATCGTTTAATTGGTTAAACGATGACACATGCAATTAGGGGATTTTGTCCTCTAATAATTATTGTGTATTTGTATTTGATACATAATACGATTAGATACACATTAATTATTCGTCAAATGAGAATTTGACACATGTCATTAAATATATGTATTTGTTATTTAATGTAATTAAAATACATATATATAATAATAATTAATTGATTAAATTTTTCATAATTGTTATGAAAAATATTTAATTATTATTAGTTACACTTGTCATTAAATTAAAGGTTAAAGTGTCAAATTTGATTAAATTAACAAAAGACAAAATTACCCCCTAATTCCTATTCACTAAGTCGGTCATGTGAGGAATAAATTAAAAAACTTTTTGATCATCTTCTTTGATGATCCATGGCTGCCGAACAACAAAAACATAAACCCCAAAATTGGTTTTAATGAAACAAGTGAGAAAAGCAAGGAAATCCAAGAAAAGCTTAAGGAATTTATGAGTATTAAAGGTAATCTTTAAAACCCCTCAAGCTTGAAATTAGTTTTTCTTGTTTCTTGATTTCTTGGAATGGTTCTAGGGTTGCTTTTCTTGTAGATTTTGGGGCTTTGTGGTTTGGTTGATGGATTAGGAAGCTTGAAGCATGTGTGAATATATTATGGACTAAATTATTGTAATTTGGTTTCAATTTGTTGTTGGACAATAAAGTTGTCATTCTAGAGTTGTTGATCCACTCTAAATAGCCTAAAATTGTTCTAGAGTTGTTCATGTGTGGTGAGACTTCTTTGGTGTAGGATTAATTAGATTAATCCTAGTGAAAAATTGGATTTAAGTATGAATTTTTAGCATTTTCTGTCACTGTTTCAGATCTGAAATTTTCACTGTATATATTGATGTATTTGATGTTAAATAAATGTTTTGGATGTAATTTGGGAGTTGGAACAATTGCCGGAAAGTGTTTCCGACTTGAAATAAGCGAAAACGGCCAAAAACGGCGTTACCGGGTGAATTTTGAGCCAACCGGGTGACGGCTATGAAAACAGTGATTCCGTCACTGTTCGGGCAGCCCATGAACTGCCCCGACACTATTGGATCTGACATGGGCAGTTTCCATAAGTGTCGAGTAGTCGGTTCGGTCAAAAATGCGTTTTCGGCAATTTTGCGGAAAAACGGTTTTCGTAAAAGTTTCACGAGTTTTCTCATTATTTATGTTAATATATGATATTAAATAAATTGGTTAAGGTGAAATATGAATAAATTTTTCGTATTAGATATTGAATAATTTATTCGATATTTTTTGAAAAAATTTTAAAATACGATTTCGCCCGGACCCGCGCTTCCGCTGCGCCCAATGCCCAAAACCCCAACAATTCTCACACCCAAAATATTTGCTCGGAATCTGAAAAGAAAAGTTGGGGGTTTTCTAAACTGTATCGTTTCAGTGATTTCCACATATAAAGATTTCAAAAAGCTAACATATTTAACATATTATCTTATAAAGCTTTTCGCTTGTTTGATTGTTTCCCGAGAAAATCACAGGGAAATTCAAAATGATTTATCGAAGATTGAGGAGAGAATGTTGGTTTTTTTTCGACATATCAAGTTACCTTCAAAGCGAATGGACATCACAAGAATTACTAGGCTTTGAAAAGAAACTCAGTAACCATAACCCACATGAACAAAGAAGTCACCATGTTTCTTTCTCTCTTCATCTCCAGCAACAACATGAGAAGAGCTCCCCACTACGGTGGCAAGTATGTCATGATGAGAATCTGTTATTAGCTTTGGATCATCGTGCTTCCTCCCCAAATACACAATATGAACCTTTGACATCACAAGGTCAGGGCCACTGAGAACGAAAACGAGATACAAAATAACAAACAATGGAGTCAGGACGATGCCCATACTGTATGTGTATTTCTTGATCAGATATGGATAACTTGATGCAATTGACATGACATGGCCATATGTTGTTCTATTTGTGATGTATAAAAAAATAAATATTGGCCTCTGTTTGTGCTCTTTGCAAGAACGCAAGATTTAACAATAACGTAAAGCTGTGCGAATTGATTCTACATAAAAAAAATAAAAGTTCCCCACAGAATTATTGTGATTCTTATTACATATGTGATTGATATAGTATACATGTAGGTATCTAAGGTTAAAGAGTGAGGCGGCGTGAAGAAAAAGAGGGATTCCGAGTTTTTTTAGAGAAAAAATGGCTTCTATCTCTTTTTAAGGAGAAATATTTATAGGAATCGCATAAGTCTCAATAATGGTGTAACATTCTTTTAACACAATAAGGCCTATTTAATTGTGTTTTTTTATAACTTAAACAATTATAACAACTTGATTTTTTTTAACTTCTCTAAAGTAAATTTTTTGTAACTCTTCTAAATATTAAAGTCAATATTAAAATTCATTAAAACTAACAACCAGCATTGGTGCATTTTCAATTGCCATATGTCTATTAAATTAAAAAATTTCAAGTTGTCACACCCTCTCAAAGCGAATAAATGTCCTCATCAAAATATTCTATAAACAAATTTACCTATTAAGTTATAAATAGTTTAAAACCAATACACATGAATCGCCTTAAAATTGTTGGAGAATATGTGTTATACATACCATATATTGGTTTTAAACTTTATTTTTTTTAAAAAAATCCTAATCAATAAATACAAAACTAAAATTATTAGAATCTGTACTCATGTTTATGCAAATTTAGATCGAGTCTAGAGTTGAATTCTTTGGTGTTAAGATGAGGGTCGGTTCTGAGATTTGAAAGGCCCTAGGCGAACCTTCAAAAATGAGCCTTTTATTTTAAGAAAAAAATGCATAATTCAAAATTAAGCACACTTCACTATTTTTTTTTTAAAACCAAAATCACTATTGAAGATAATTAAAAAAAATAAAATGTAGTATTGAAGAGTTTATTTTAAGTCATATCATTTTATTTTATTTTAATAAATTTCACTCACACTCAAAATGTCACCAACTGTTATTCTCTATCTATTTCTCCACAATAAAATACAAGTCACTGGTAATCTATTTTTCAAATTGTGAAATCCAATCAAATTAGGAAAAAAAATAATTCAAAGAATAATAAAGAGAGTGAAGAGAATTACATATGACAATTAGAGGACGAGCTTTATTCATTTTGTAGAATAATTTGTGTCGTTAAAGTTAAAATCGGCTATAAATACCTTTTGAAAATTAAATGAATTATTATCAAAATATAAAACTAATAAATGAGATAGACCTGCCATTTTTCTTTTTAATAAAACCCATTATATTGTCGATATTCATTGTTTAAATAAATTTGGGAAAATAAATAAATGAGCAAATGGAAAATATAATATGGGACCAAATTTTTTTTCCAAAAAATGGGGCCCAAAGCTGGCTCTACTTAAGGAGAAAATCTACAATACAATTGAGATATCACGTCATCCGTATAACAATCTAATATTTCATTATCATGCGTGCTAAAATATTAAAAAATAATTAAAAAAATGGATATTAAATCATACATATCATTTATTAATTGATTGATTATAATATCACATCATTTGTACATCCATTGCATCAAAATATTACTAATGCGTATGATAATTCAACACCCACTACGTCTTTTTATGTTAATTGTTGCAAGCATCCAAATGACCACCACATTCTAAATATTTGAACCATGGATGGATAAACATATTGCAACTCATTAAACGGTGTGCTGACAAAAGGGTCTGGGAATTAAGGGTGGAAATGGATCGACTTGGATTCGGGTTTTAATAAGTTCAGTTCAAGATTGGTAAATTTTTTTAACGCAGTTCGGGAAAAGTCCGGCCCGACTCGGGTCCAGACTTTATCCGATCCGATTTTTTATTAATAAATATTTATAATTTATTATATAAATATAAATATATTTAATTTTTTTTAAGCTCGAATCGAATCGGATTCGGATTTATTATACTAAGACCAACTCGAACCAAAATCGGAATCGGACCTCTAAGATTTTTCATCGCAGGACCGGTCCAAGCCAAGCCCGGACACCCGGGAATCATTGGATGCTACTGGGCCTCCGAGAAATTAGTTAAAAAAACAAAACACATACATATTATAAATACGGTCTTAAACAATTCTTACACTATCTGCTTACTCTCCACACAACCATGTCCGCAATCTCCCACTCCCTCCATTCACTCTCTCTTCTCCTCGTCCTCACAACCGCCGCTGTCGCTGCTGATTATCTTAAACTCCCACTCCTCCACAAAACCCACGATCTCTCCCATCTCCACAACCGCCATTCCCTCAAATCCCCTATCATTTCCGGCGCCTCCAATGGCTCCGGCCAGTACTTCATCTCCCTCAACCTAGGCTCCCCTTCTCAGCCCCTCCTCCTCGTAGCCGACACCGGCAGCGATCTCGTCTGGGTCACCTGCTCCGCCTGCCACCACTGCTCCCCCGGATCCGCATTCCTCGCCCGCCACTCCTCCTCGTTCTCCCCCCACCACTGCTTCCACTCCACTTGTCAGCTCCTCGTCCCCCACCCTCGCCCCAACCCTTGCAACCACACTATACTCCACAGCCCCTGTCGCTACGAGTATGGTTACTCCGATGGCTCTCTCACCACCGGATTCTTCTCTAAAGAGGTCATCACTCTTAACACCAGCTCCGGCCGAAAAGTTAAGCTCAAGGGCTTCCATTTCGGATGCGGGTTTCACAACACGGGTCCGAGTCTCACGGGCGGAAGCTTCAATGGGGCCCATGGAGTCATGGGCCTGGGTCGTGGCCCCATTTCCTTTTCCTCTCAACTGGGTCGACGCTTTGGTAACAAGTTCTCTTACTGTCTCATGGACTTCACTCTCTCGCCGCCGCCCACGAGTTTCCTCGTCATTGGCGGTGGTCATCAAAACGACACCGTTAGGATGAGCTTCACCCCATTGCTTATAAACCCTCTATCACCCACATTTTACTACATCGGCATCAAGAGCGTGTCCGTTGACGATGTTAAATTGCGAATTAACCCAGCCGTTTGGTCAATAGACGAGATGGGTAACGGGGGCACCGTCATTGACTCTGGTACTACTTTGACGTTCTTAGTGGAGCCTGCTTACCTGGAAATATTAAAGGCATTTAAACGGCGAGTGAAGTTACCGAGTCCAGCTGAGTCGGTTATGGGTTTTGATCTCTGTGTCAATGTATCTGGGGTGTCCAGACCGAGTTTTCCCAAACTGAGTTTTGAACTCGTGGGTGACTCTGTGTTTCGGCCTCCTCAAAGGAATTATTTTATCGAGACGAGTGACAGAGTGAAGTGTTTAGCGATCCAACCCGTTAAGGACGGGTCCGGGTTTTCTGTAGTTGGGAATCTGATGCAGCAAGGGTTCTTGTTCGAGTTTGATATGGACAGGTCGCGGCTCGGTTTTACGCGTCATGGCTGCGCCTTACCCTGACTCATCGAATCAGTCAACAACACAGAAGCTGTTTTGTTTTTTTTTTTTTTTTGTTTTTAAAAAATTATTTTTATAATATCTATGATTAATTGATGTTAAATATAAGTAATGCTCTTTGGCTGTATGTGTTCATTTTATTGAATTGGTGTGGACAAATATTTTTGAGTGCTAGGGTTTAAAAAAAAAAAAAAAAAAAAAAAGTAAAATAGTTTGTTTCTTTGTCCATCATTGGCGATCTTTTTCACGTGACTTTGGAAAAAAAATTTATGATATCCTCTCCAAATCTTTTTTTTTTTAAATAAAAAAAAATTGTATCATACTCTTATTGATGATGTTCATTTTTTTTTGGATATCCGCATAAAAAGTAAAATTGAAGTCACGATCAACTTAAAATTGCAATAACTTTTTTTTTTTTTTAAATAAAAAAAAATTGTATCATACTCTTATTGATGATGTTCATTTTTTTTTGGATATCCGCATAAAAAGTAAAATTGAAGTCACGATCAACTTAAAATTGCAATAACTTTTTTTTTTTTTTAATTGTTGTAAATAATACCACCAAATCATCTTTTTCGGATTTAAGCGGAGGAGGTAAAATCCTCGACTATTTCAAGCTCTTACAAGAAAAAAATTCTCTGTATTCGAATCCTAGACTTTAATGTGAGATTCTAAATCTTATCCCACCAAGAGGACGCCCATAAGACGGGAGAATAATATAGATTTTTGTCATATCATAACCCAATTACACGAGAGGAGATCAATGAAATTTACACCTATGCTATTTAAGTAATGATTAATTGTCCATTAATTAATTCTTATTTAAGCGAATTGATTTGACTAATTTTGATTGTTTTAAATTGATACTGATTTTTGGATGATTTTAATCGATTAATTGATCGATTTTCTACTTTTATTTATCGTATAATTTCATTTTTATTCTATTTTTGTTTTTTTCAATAATTTTTTTTTAGAGTTTTATTTGATTGATGATTTTTCAGGAAAAAAATATAATGATTTCGTTAGAAACGATAAAAAATGAAAATATGTTTCAATATAAAAAAAAATATTACTGAAATAATAACATAAATATTCTTAATTTATTATATGATAAGTTTTTTTTTTAAATATATCAAAATAATTCATATTCATATTGACGGAGCTACCCGGAATCTCATTTAATTTAATAAAAAAGCTAATTTATTAATGAAGTATAATACTTTTGAAAGAAACTTTCACAATTCCATCCGATTATATATCCACTTATTATCATCTATAAATTCAAAGCTTTACTTCCAAAAAATCAGATTTTGCAGGGAAAGCTTTACAGCCTGGTTCAAATTGAGTCAATAATAAATTTGTATAATACAAATGGGGACGTGTTGGTTAAAAGAACAATTTCAAAATCTATAGACAAATTCATTGCTCACCATAATTCAAGGGACTTGGCAACAACATTCTCTCGTCACATCACATCAAGTCATCAACCCTCAATACATATCGATTTGAGGTGGTCCGGCCATGCTCTGTAAAATAACAACACATTTTTGTAAATTAATTTTCCAACATGTCATCGATATCCTTCGGTCACATAAATTGAAAGTTTGAATTTCAAATCCGATCCCTTTTAGTAATTTGATATTAGTCCACTAGTTCTACTTGAAATTAACATTATGATTCCTCCATGTCACCATGTAATATGCGGGTGCGGATTTGATAATGATAAATCCGCACTAAACTCTACCCACTGTCATCCCTAATTTCGAGTCTGTATAAGAGGATGACTAACCATGATGGAACGTGATATCTCTCTGCTTGGGAAAGTCTTAAAAACCTTGTCCAAGATCATTCTTCTCTCAAATCTTTGATGGTCGCCGGATCATCATAGAGTGAGATCGGGCCTAGAGAATTAGTTCCCAGGACCTTCCAAGTAAATTAGGTTTTTTTTTCCTTCGTCTTCCTTTAATTATATCTTCGTAACAATCTGATATAATGGAGACGCTACCGGCAGAAGATAAGCTAAACTCATCTCCAAAAGCCTCGGCCTTATAAAAAATGGACATGAAGTGACCTAAACTTATACAACCAGAAGTATGCATGCAAAACCTGTAATGCAATTCCATGATGTCTATTAACCTAGCCAAAATAATAAAGGGCTTCGTGCTCATAACAATGAATACTAATTAAAAACTTTTCCTAATATGCAATTCTTGGCTTACACTATGTGAAAATAGGCCTATCTTGATAGATAATCCGTGACTGTTTTTGAGAAAAACTATTATGTAACATACTAAAATATACTAGTGATAGAATATTTTATATTAGGAAAATTATGAAGGACTTATGATAAAATATTGTCTATCACGAAGGTTTGTGAGAGAATTATGATAAAATATTTTCTATCACAAAGATTTGTGACGATTTTATGATAGAAATTTTATCTATCACGAAAGTTTGTGACAGTTTTATGATAAAAAATTTATTTGTCACATTTTATAATGGAATTATGATAGATTTATACCTATCATAAAATTTTTAAAAAATTATTAGAAATACACCAAATTTTGATCTCAAACCCGTGTCTTGGACCCTGAAAACACTTATCTTAAAGTGTTTTCACTGAGCCAAATATATTACTTGGTTTCTTAACATAACTTATTATAAATATAGAGAATTTAATATTTCTAAAATCCCTAACCTAAATTACATTGTTTTGAGCAACCCTAAAAAACCAAACACTTAGCCATTTTTTTTTCATTTTGCCTCCTCATAGACATGCACACGGTTGCAGTTTCAAATCGTAACTGAACCGAAATCGAACCATTGACCAATCGAACCTTTGACCAACCAGACCGCAAATCGGAATCGAACCAAATGGGTCCGGTTCGATTGCGGTTGGTGTATTTTCCAATCGACGGTTGATCTATGGTTCAACCGTAACAAATCCTGTTCAAACGTAAAAAATCTGGTTGAACTAGATTTTTTTACGGTTGAACCTGATTTTTTTAATTATTTATAATATATTTTTTTAAAAATCTTAAATAAAAATATTGTTCAACTATAACCGAATTATAACCATACGATTCGGTTCAATTACGATTAAGATTTACGATTTCAATTTTGGGTGAACTGTAAACCGTATGATTCGGTTCGGTTACTAACCGAACCTTGTGCAATGCTACCTCCTCAGCCGAAATCTATTCCCTCCAAAGAACACAACATAGTCGAACATAACACTCTGTCAAAATCTATTAAGCCACCTCAAAATCTATTTCCTCCTTTGCTGATTCAGATTTACATGAATTTTTCTTAGATCTTCAATTTTAGCTAGTATATTACTGTTAGAGAACATGTGTTATCAATCAAAATTTAACATGCAAATTTATCTCAATCACTCACTAACATGCCAAAATCAGAACATGACTAAGAAACTTAGAAAAACCTGAAAAATATTGAAGATGATGATAAAACTGAAACCAAGTCGAGTTGCCTCTATCATTAAGAACTTATTAGCCCCGCCTCGGTTCTCTACGGATGTCTTGTGGCTAACGTTCTCCCATGATTACTTGAATGCTTTGTGTAGAAGTGGCACTTCTTTCACAGGAATTTGAACAAGAGAAAAATGTAGGAAACTCTCTTTTAAACTAGACTCTCTAATTATGATAGAATGTTGAAATTTTTAGATTCGAGAGAATAAACCTAAGCCCCCCCTCTCCCCTTTTATAGGAATGGAATGGTGCCTTTATGGGCACTCTTTGGATTAGGGTGTAACCCTTCTAAGGGTTATACCCATTCCTTATACCTTTTGGAGCCTAAAGGTTTGTTCTTCCAATTTAGAGGACATGTCTCTTCAACTTGTGCATTTCCCATAAGGCACTTCTTAAGAGACATGTCTCTTCTACACTTAAACTATATATATTCAGAGAATTTACAACAATCCCCCACAATTCTCTAAATATTAATGCAGACACTTAAGAAAGTTTCTGTGAAATAAAATTACATCGAAATAGGTAGCTTTCACCTTTCCTAGTGAATGACAATCGAATTTACTTGGCAATCAGTGACCAATAGTCTTGAACTGTTCTGCCGTTGGTGTAAACCAAGATAATTTCCAACACACAACTTCACTTCGACCATTTCTCGTTCTACGGTTGTGTTCATTTTGGCCATGAACATTGGTCATGGATTCATCAAGTACTTTAGGGAATTCAGCCTTTAAAACTCCCACGGAAGCGCCTCACTTCTTACTTGAAATAGGTGATCTACTATAAAGAGGTAATCTGCCTTAACCCCTATTAGGACTCTTCTCGTAATATAGTGATCATTAAAAACCTTAGTTTATCCTAACCTTGACAGACAGCACTCTGCGTCATTATAGAAATATGATAGAGTATAAACTCTACAGTGCTTGTTTTGAATTGCACAAAGTTTTAGTTGTCCCTTTTAAACCTAGATCTTGGGATCTCCAGTCAGCTAGGTTGGGTTTCCACAGTGATAATTCTTAATTTATATGCTTCAAGCTCATTCCCCTCGATGACTTCTCAACTTGCTCTCTAGGTAAACCCTTAGTAAGTGGATCTGCTAGGTTTTCCATTGATTTGACATAATCTATCAAAATTATGCCACTTGAGAGCAGTTATCGTGTGGTATTATGTCTGCGACGTATGTGTCAATACTTACCATTATACATTGTATTTTGGGCTCTCTCAATAGCTGATTGACTATCACAATATTGTTGGACAATTATGACCCATAACATCACTATTTGTAAAAGACATTGTGGTTTTTATACAAATTAACTATGTGACAAAGGAAATTGCTATTTTATCATTTTCTAATTAGATTACTTTGACATATATATGAATGATAAAAGTCATTATGATAAGTTCCGGATTAATAAGATATGAGACAATATCAATCCACGAAAGGTTTAATCATTAAATATCTCTAGTCGTAGTATTATCGAGTCTGGACATCGATAATGCAGAATAGACTAGTATTACATTTGTGCGCATTATGGAAGCGTAACGACATAGTTCTCGTATATTTGGGTATTGGATACTTATGTAAATGTAATAGGAGGTTCTGTTTGCCGATGGTATGGGAATATATTCACTGGATAGACCCCTCAGAATCTCATTGGTAGTATGACTATGTGTCTATGGGAATCCGAATCAGGGTAGGTGTATTTGGTCTTAACCTGAGACTTACATCGCTAATACTTGCGACAATCAGTACGCTTTGGTTTTGGTCATCCGGGGCTTTAAAAGGTTCTGTGTATGCCTCTTCTGGGTTTACTGAGAATCATAGTGTATTGGGTGTGATGTCAAGATGGAAGTATCACTTCAGTCATATGGAGATGATGATCACGCAGGGATACATAACTGGTACTCTTAAATGCTGCAGGTATCGGGATAACATGACAAGGTCATGATTATCCGATTACAAAGACTAGTTGTTAGTGATCTGATATATGCTTCGTACGGGGCAGACACAATTCCAGCCCCAGGCCTAGTATGTGACATATACTTGATCGTAATACGCAATACTTAGTAGATTGCTTGATAAAGATTATGTATTCCTTAAAAGAATATTTCTGGAGAATTTGGTAGACACGGTGCTTTGCTAGAAGCCAACCATGTCTTGTAAATCGGTAAGAATGTGGTACTAGGTACGCACATGTTCGGATAGTCCGACGACCGAATTTACTGCCAACATATCCAGAGATCTCATGGGTCGCTTCCCAAAGATTCACTGATGACATTTGACTCGAACATAATTAATCTGGGATTGATTATGAGAGAGAGAAAATTAATCTGGGATAATTACGGTAAGAATTTATCTGGGATAAAATTCGAATAGAAGAGAGAGAACGATTAATTTGAAATTAATCAATTAAATAATATATCGGATATATTAATTGAAATTATATTCAAAGCGGAATTAAAATTGGATTTTAATTCAGGCAAACGAATTAATTTAGAATTAATTCGTAAGCGACTTTCGTAATAATTTTGCTAGGCATTATTATTTAATTAAATTGGATTTAATTATGTCGTAACGATAAATTCATTTATTTCGGTATTAAACGAACCCGAGCCCGAGCGAAGTTGCGTGTTGAGATTATTCGACTTAAATTTGGAATTTAAAAGTGGTGGGACCCACTTGACTTACATCACACATTTGACATGTGATGGAAGTTGTTAATTGTTGAGTGTAAGCTTAGATTACTTGTAAATCACACTAACCAATCTCAACACACTTCATTATTTTATTTTTGAAATTAAACCATATACCAACTTTGGAAGTTGACTTGAAAATTGATTTTAGAAATCAAATATCAAACAAACAAAAACTCTCTCCCTTTCCCCTCGCTTTGCCGTGAACTTCATCTTCTCCCTTAGAAATTTTGTTTCAAAATTTCTTCAAGCTAGCACTTTCAAGGAGTCCAACAAGGTGATAGGGAAACTAATTCCTTGAGTTTTGAACACAAAGATAAAGCTTGGAGCTTCCACAAAGGATCAAAAGTTTTGAACTTCATACATCCATCAAATCCGATCATTGTAAGTTTATTCCACAACTTCTTTGAATATTCACACACAAAATCATCTTAGAGATCCTTGGCATGTTTTAGGAACACCAACAATGGTATCAATAGCCTTTTTTTATGCATGATTTAGTTTTAGGGTTTATATACTTTAATTTGAGGGTTTTGTGTTTGGAGCATGATTTGTTCAATTGGTTGTTTGGTTGAGCTTGGATGATGATGAATTAGATTTATGCATCTTAGGAATTGAGGAAAATGAATTGGATAAAATTTTCCCTAATTTCCTTAAGCTTGGTCGAAACTATCATAACATGTATCATGGTGATTTTTTGAAAATTAGACAATCGAATGTGTTGTTGGCATGAAATGTATGATATATGTTGATTTAATTGGATTGAAATTAATTGTATGATAATTTCTTGTCAAAAACGTGTGAGCATGATAAGCATGTATAGATTGATTTTTGCTTCAATTGTGTTGGACATGAATTGATATATTAAAGCATGATTAATTAGTTTAATTGATGTTTTGGAAAATATGGTTTAATAATTAATTATGGCAATTACGCTTTAATTAATTAATATGATATTTAGAATATTATATTAATAATAAAATTAGTCTTTAAATTGGATTGGGCTAATATTGTTGTATTTGGGCTTAATGGGCTTGGTTGGGCCAAGCTTGGTTTAGGACAATTGGATTGGATCCAAAATGGGCCTAAAACCATTCCATAAAGTTCAAATATAATAATTGGGCCTTTAACAAATATTAATTGAGCCTAAATTGATTTTATGGCAAAAGTGATTCTTAAATTGGGCCTTGGCATTTGGGTTTGATCCATATTGGCCAAAGCTCATGCCTTAAGAATTAATTAAAAGCCCATTGGACTTTAATTAAATTGACATTGGATATTAATTGGGCCTTTGAGACCCATTAAGATTGGATTTAGAATCTAAGTCTAAAAGGCACATAAATAAGTGTAATTATTTAATTTGGAATTAAATTTGAATTAGTATTGAATACAAATTAAATTGGATTTAAAATTGTAGTTCGATATAATTCAAGAATACGTACTTTGAGTATTTATTCTTAAACGAGTTAGACTCGCGCAAATCAAATCGTTGTTTGAACATTGGATGATCATTATTTCAAAGATTAATTAATTGGATTAGATTGATTGAATAACATGCTTTATGTGAATACATGGATGTATTGTATGAATAATGTATATCATATGGATATTAGAATGGTGAGGGAATTTTGGAAATTGTTGTAATAAATTTAGAATTTATTAAATTGGACCTATGTGTCCAACCTATTATCTATTTATCTCTTTGTATTCTCTTCTCACCAATTCGCCAAATGTTAATGAGGTTTCTTTGTTGTATTATGTTATGTGGGTAGAAGTAAGAATAGTGCTAGTGGGAGAGAGGAAAGGGAGAGAGGAAAGTGGAGATTTGTTCTAGGAATAAATTTATTATATATCCATCCGCATATCATTATTAATTTATTTCGCACCTTATTATGCTTTTAGAATGCATGCTTAAGGGTGTATGATGAGACCTAATCAAAGATAATAAATTGGTTGTCAATTTACGCAAAAAAAAACCCTTAATCAAATATTAAGCGTTTTTCTTTCCATTGAGTGGTTCTCTCTCAAGATCCAAGATTGGCATTGGTTTGTTGGCCAAAGTCAAGATCAATGTCCATCGTGGATGTGTTTGAACCACGAAAGCTTTGTTCTATATCGCATGTCTTGGGCGGTTGTGCCTTGTTGGCCAAAGTCAAGGTCACTTCTAGTTCATCGACGTGGATTAAGAAGCTTTCCCACCGTCAATGGGTCCCGCTTAACTGGAATCATTAAGCTTGTTGAGCCAAAACCAAGGCTTAGTTGATTTTGAGGAAAAGGTTAGGAAATATATTGGATATATTTACATATATTGGATACATGTTTCGGACTTGGAGGTCTACCTACCGGATCTAGGAATTGGATGAGATCCAATTGATCTTAGAGATCTACCTAGTTAAGTATCATACAGCTTGTTGGCCAAAGTCAAGGTTGTGTGTTATTTAACGGGATCCTAGCCCACTAGGAAACTAGGTTTCTTGAGTACTCAACAGAGTGTTAGAGGCTCGCCGAAAAATAGTGGGAGGCCAATATTAAATTTGCAATTTCGTTTAATACTTGCCAAACACGCACTTTCAAATTATTTTCGTCATTATATATTTATATTAGTTGGACTAATATTTTATTATTTTCTTTTAACAGTTGGACTGTACCCGAAATCGTTAATTGAATAGTTAGACTATTGCGATTAAGATGGCTGGAAAGATCAACGTTAGGGACATTATCATAGGCGAAAATGTCTTTAACGGGGTGAACTTTCCTGACTGGGATATGATCCTCAGGATTGTCCTGGGGGCTGAGAAGATGCTCTATACGATAGAGAACCTCTCGGGCCTAAGCCCAGAATTGATCAGCCACTTGAGCTTGAGCTTTGGAAGACTCACAATGATGACAACTCAACTGCTCAATCCGTCATGCTTGCTACAATATGACCCCATAATTTCATCGTCAAAAAGGGATTGGATCCCCACGAAATGATGTTGAAATTGAGGGACCTTCACCGATCTAACCTTAGATCGCAGAAGTATGAATTGCAGAAGAAGCTCTTTCGCTCTCGAATGTCAGATGGTATATCTGTCGAGCACCATGTGTCGCAGATGATTACTGACATCGAACAGCTGGGTCAGCTAGGCATAACCTTTGAGGCTGATACTTCCATATATTTGATCTTACAGTCTCTTCCTGATACCTGGAGCGGGTTCATCATGAACTATAATATGATGAACCAAGAAAAGACTCTTGGAGAGTTGATGGCAATGCTAAAAGAGGCAGAAAATGAGCTTTTAAAGGGCAAGAAGCGTGAGGCGCTTCGACATCTCAGAATGCCAAGGCTTGGCCGAAGGCTTTTGGAGGTATGAAAAGAAGAAGAAGAGAAAGGGCAAGGCCAAATCATCAAAGTCTTCTAGGAAGGCAAATGACAAATCCAAGATTCTGCCTGCAGTGTGAAAATGGGGTCACTGGAAGCGTGACTGCCATGAGAGTACAAGACGCACATGAAGAAAGTGAAGGCGGGCAAGACTCCGACTTCATGTATGTTTGTTGTTATTGAAATAAACATGTCTACTTCTAGTTTTAAAAATTGGATTTTTGATTCTGGTTGTGGTACTCATATATGTACTGATGTGCAGGATCTCTACAAATTAGCCTAACGACTTCATGAGAGATCGACCTCCGAGTTGGAAATTGGACTAGAGTATTCGTTTTGGCTGTTGGGACCTATATTTTGGAACTGCCATCGGGGCATGTACTTACTTTATCAGACTGTTATTATGTACCTAGTTTGACTAGAAATATTTTATCTGTATCTTGTTTGACCCAATGTGGGTATAATTTTGTATTCAGAAACACCGGGTGTTTTGTTTATAAAACTGATTTTGAGATATGCAATGCTGATGTTAATAATGGTCTTTATATTTTGAATATAAATCAATCTCAAACATATAACATGACAAACAAAAGGCTTAAGTTAAGTAACAAATATGAAACTTATATGTGGCATTGTCGTCTGGGACACATTAACGAGACTCGTATATCCATATTTTCGAAGAGTGGATACATCATACTTGGACAGATTTGATCCAAATTCATATGACGTCTGCGAATCTTGTTTATTAGGAAAAATTCCTAAAACATCTTTTTGCGGTAAAGGTGCACGTGCCACTGAACTGTTAGCCCTCGTTCATAGTGACGTATCTGGGCCCATGTCTAGCCAGGCTAGAGGTGGATATGAAATTTCGTAACCTTTATGGATGATGCATCACATTATGGTTATGTATCTTATGAGACACAACTCGGAAACTTTTGAGAAATTCAAAGTGTTTCGACACGAAGTAGAAAAACAGACCGGCAAAAGTATTAAAACATTACGGTAGGACCGTGGTGGAGAATACTTGAGCAATGAGTTTCTCGATTACTTGAAAGAGTATGATATTCTTCACATGGACTCCTCCCGGAACACCTCAATTAAACGGTGTGTCCGAATGGAGAAACCAAACTTTATGGACATGGTAAGGTCTATGATGAGTCGCACTGAGCTACCAATTTCCTTCTGGGGATATGCATTGAACAGTGCAATACTTATTTTGAATAAGGTTCCGTCAAAATCTGTTGGACAGACTCCATATGAAATATGGACAGGAAAGAAACCGGGTTTCACATTCCTGAAGATTTGGGATGCTGGACATATTTAAAACGTTTGGATGGTACCAAACTAGAACCCAAATCGGATAAATGCCTATTTGTAGGTATCCTAGGGAAACCAAAATATATACTTCTACAACCCACAAGAGAATAAAGTATTTGTTGCTCTACATGCGGTTTTCCTGGAGAGCAATTCCTAAATACAGTGGTAATGGAGGAAGTAGGAGAAGTGAAAGATAGTAGAACTCGATGAAAATCGTAGTGATACTGTTCCTGGCACCAATTCACAAACGGAACACCGACAGTTCATTAGGGATGAGACTGTACCATAATCTTCTGATACATAAGAACCGCGTAGATCGGAGAGAGTCAGAAAACAACCTGAGAGGTATGAATTTCTGATTTCACATCACGTAGATATTAATCTTATTGAGGATAATGAGCCGGCTATGTATGAGGAAGCGATACAAGGTATCGAATCCGCTTTATGACAAGAAGCCATGAAGTCCGAAATGGATTCCATGTACACCAACCAAGTTTGGACACTGTTGATGCACCAGAAGGTGTAAAGCCTATTGGTTGTAAATGGGTCTTCAAGAAGAAGACTGACATGGATGGCAACATACAAACGTACAAAGCTAGGCTTGTAGCGAAAGGGTATCGTCAACGACATGGTGTCGATTATGACAAAACTTTTTCACCTGTTGCCATGATTAAATCCATTCGGATAATGCTTGCTATTGCTGCATATTTCGATTATGAAATATGGTAGATGGACGCCAAAACCACTTTCCTTAATGGAAACTTTTTGGAGGATTTTTATATGCAACAGCCTGACGGTTTTATCGTACCAAAATATGCAAACAAGGTTTGCAAGTTAAATCGATCCATTTATGAATTGAAGCAAACATCGCGTTCTTGGAACCAACGTTTTGATGAGATCATAAAAGAATATGATTTCATTCAAAACGAAGATGATTCTTGTGTATATAAGAAGGTTAGTGGGAGCACACTGACATTTATTGTCTTTTATGTTGATGATGTATTGCTTATTGGCAATGACATTCCTATGCTACAATCGGTGAAAGCTTGGCTTTCATTAAAATTCTCCATGAAAGATCTGGGAGAAGTAGCCTTTATTCTGGGAATAAGGATCTACTGGGATAGATCTAGAAAGCTGCTTGGACTCTCTCATAGGTCGTACATTGACAAAGTGTTGAAGAGATTCAACATGGATCAGTCTAAGAGAGGACTGCTGCCAGTGTCACATGACATCTCTCTATCTAAGGACATGTGTCCTAAAACTCAAGATGAGAGATACAACATGAGTCGGATCACGTTCGCTTCTGCAGTTGGATCGATCATGTATGCCATGATATGTACGCGACCTGATGTCTCGTATGCTTTGAGCATGTGTAGTCGCTATCAGGCCGATCCAGGTGATGGTCACTGGGTTGTGGTTAAGAATATCCTTAAGTATCTTAGACGAACTAAGGATGCTTTCTTAGTCTATGGAGATGGAGAACTTGAGGTGACTGGGTTCATCGACGCAAGTTTCCAGACCGATAAAGACGACTCTAAGTCACAATCCGGGTACATATTTTGTTTGAACAACGGAGCAGTTAGCTGGAAAACATCCAAGCAAGAGGCGTGTTGCTGATTCAACAACAGAGCGGAGTATATCGCTGCAGCTGAAGCAGCAAAATAGGTAGTTTAGCAGCTGAGCCCGTTCCTTTGTATTATGATATAACGGGGCTATAGCGCAGGCTAAGGAACCGTGGTCTCATCAACGATCCAAGCATGAACTTCGACGTTTCCATCTGATTCGTGAGATCATTCATCGTGGCGATGTGAAGATCGAAAAGATCCCTTCAGATGACAACATTACAGATCCGCTAACGAAAGCCGTCTCTCAGCAAAATTTTGAGCGATATGTACATAGTTCAGGTGTTAGATACTTGAGTGATTGGCTATGAGCCAAGTGGGAGATTGTTGGACAATCATAACCCACATCATCACTATTTGTAAAAGATATTGTGGTTTTTGTACAAATTAACTATGTGACAAAAGAAATTGTTATTTTATCATTTTGTAATTAGATATGAGACAGTATCAATCCACGAAAGCTTTAATCATTAAATATCCCTAGTGGTAGTATTATCGAGATTGGACATCGATAATGCGAAATAGACTAGTATTGCACTTGTACGCGTTATGGAAGCGTAACGGCATAGTTCTCGTATATTTGGGTATTGGATACTCATGTAAGTGTAATATGAGGTTCTATTTGCCGATGGTACGGGAACAGATTCGCTCTGGATAGACCCTTCAGAATCTCATTGGTAGTATGACTATGTGTCTATGGGAATCCGAATCAGGGTAGGTGTATTTGGTCTTAACCTGAGACTTGCATCGCTAATACTTGCGACAATCAGTACGCTTTGGTTTTGGTCGTCCGGGGCTTTAAAAGGTTATGTGTACGCCTCTTTTGGGTTTACTGAGAATCGTAGTGTATTGGGTGTGATGTCAAGATGGAAGTATCACTTCAGTCATATGGAGATGATGATCACGCAGAGATACAGAACTAGTACTCTTAAATGCTGCAGCTATCGGGATAATATGACAAGGTCATGATTATCCGATTACAGAGACTATTTGCTAGTGATCCGATATATGCTTCGTACGGGGTAGACACAATTCCAGCCTCAGGCCTAACATGTGACATCCGATACTGGATCGTAATATGTAATACTTAGTATACTACGCTTGATAAAGACTATGTATTCCTTAAAATAATATTTCTGGAAAATTGGGTAGGCACGGTGCTTTGCTAGAAGCCAACCATGTCTTGTAAATCGGTAAGAACGTGGTACTAAGTACGCACATGTTCGGATAATCCGACGACCGGATTTACTGTCAACATATCCAGAGATCTCATGGGTCGCTTCCCAAAGATTCACCGATGACATTTGACTCGAACAGAATTAATATGGGATTGATTATGAGAGAGAGAAAATTAATCTAGGATTAATTACGGCAAGAATTTATCTGGGATAAAATTCGAATAGAAGAGAGAGAACGATTAATTTGGAATTAATTGATTAAATAATATATCAGATATATTAATTGAAATTATATTTCAAAGCGGAATTAAAATTGAATTTTAATTCAGGCAAACAAATCAATTTAGAATTAATTCGTTAACGACTTTCGTAATAATTTTGCTAGGCATTATTATTTAATTAAATTGGATTTAATTATGTCGTAACGATAAATTCATTTATTTCGGAATTAAACGAACCCGAGCCCGAGCGAAGTTGCATGTTGAGATTATTCGACTTAAATTTGGAATTTAAAAGTGGTGGGACCCACTTGACTTACATCACACATTTGACATGTGATGGAAGTTGTTAATTGTTGAGTGTAAGCTTAGATTGCTTGTAAATCACACTAACCAATCTCAACACACTTCATTGTTTTATTTTTGAAATTAAACATATACCAACTTTGGAAGTTGACTTGAAAATTGATTTTAGAAATAAAATATCAAACAAACAAAAACTCTCTCCCTCTCCCCTCACTTTTCCGTGAACTTCATCTTCTCCCTTAGAAATTTTGTTTCAAAATTTCTTCAAGCTAGCTGTGGGAACACAAACTGGGCGACGCATGCTGTTCCCGGCTCGCGGCCCGGTTGGGAGTACGGAGTAGCCCGCGGGGGACTAAACCGGAGAATAATGGAGTCGCCACCCGGTGTGAACCGGGATAAAGATTTAAGGCCGCACTCACCCCTAGTAAGGGAAGACCTCAAACCGTTGGGTTCGGAATGGTCCCTTACTTATGCCACTTGTAATAAAATGATTTGTACAATAATCTTACCCAGCCTAAGCAACATATTTCCAAGGATAATTTACTCCTAAGTTCGCATGCATAGGTACAAAGCTCATATCTAAGTTTACATATAACACATTTTCATATTTTGCATACAACCTATTTGCATACAATCTATGTCCAAATTTGCATACAACCTACTTGCATATAATCTATGTTCGAATTCATGCATAAAGATAAATTGACATACGGAAAGCATACAATTTCACATTGGTAGACACAGAAGCGCAAACAAATAACATTAATAGAAGAATGCATATTAAGGAAAGACAATTAAGCGCTTGATGGAAATAGATAACTAAAGAGGTAATGCAAATGCATAAGGTAAAAAGAGACAACTATATGCTAAAATAGACAAGTCGTGATGTGATGCAGAAAAGATATCTAGAATTGACACGAACACACGCGTGGGCCTTTTTCCAAGTGGTACGTGGAATTGTATCCCGAATACAGATCATACTACCGTCCATTCGGAATCGGCTATGAAATTTATGTCCGGGTTTCCATCCTATATACCACGAGAAATAATGCCCAAATGCTATCATGACATGGGTACACGAATGATAATAGATCGAGCCAAGACAAGGATAGAAGATGCAATTAATAGATGAAAGACGCGGAAAATATCGTGGTAAAGGTAGCCTTTTAGGCTTTTCTTCCCCCAAATGGAGAACCTTTTAGTCCAACACCATAAGCCCATTGCGCTTTTCATTACAATGCGTACAAAGATAAAGACAACAATATCGGACTTCGTATACCCGATTGAACACATCTTACATTCAACCGAATATACATCAACCGGCGCGGCAAAGCATTGTGGTAAATGATTTTAACCCCTCAAAATAGGGGACCTTTAATCCAACTTACTAAGCCCATGTGCTCGATCACATAATGCATATAAAACAATAAAGACAATAATATCGGCTTCGTATACCCGATTGAACACATCTTACATTCAACCGAATATACATGAATCGGCGCGGCAAAGCATCGTGGTAAAGGGTTTTAACCCCTCAGAATATGGGACCTTTAATCCAACTTACTAAGCCCATGCGCTCGATCACATCATGCATATAAAAGATAAAGACAATAATATCGGACTTCGTATACCCGATTGAACACATCTTACATTCAATCGAATATACATCAATCGGTGCGGCAAAGCATCGTGGTAAAGGATTTTAACCCCTCAAAATAGGGGACCTTTAATCCAACTTACTAAGCCCATGTGCTCGATCACATCATGCATATAAAAGATAAAGACAATAATATCGGACTTCGTATACCCGATTGAACACATCTTACATTCAACCGAATATACATCAACCGGCGCGGTAAAACATCGTGGTAAAGGGTTTTAACCCCTCAAAATAGGGGACCTTTAATCCTACTTACTAAGCCCATGCGCTCGATCACATCATTACATAAACAAATAACATGCGGAAATCAAGTAGCGAATAATAAACAAATCAAAACAACATAAAATGAAATATGCGCCGTTTACTCAAGTGGTACGTGGAGTTGTATCCCGAGTACAGATCATACTACCATCCATTCGGAATCGGCTATGAAATTTATGTCCGGGTTTTCATCCTATATACCACGAGAGGCGACACACTTTTCATTTTATTCAAGGGCCACAACATACATCATTTTACAATACATGCATTTTTTTTATCTATTCAAAGGCCACAACATGCATCACTCCATAATAATCATGCAAACGAAACTCAATAAATAATAAAAATACGACTGAAAATGGATGTGAAGAATACCCTCAGGTCTAACTTTTTTTGTCGACTTTCGGACTTGCGTTTCTCGGAGATCGGAAGGGTTAAAGCTCCTAAACTTTTCTGGTTCACGGGTTTGCGTTTTACCTCGCTGTTTCGTTGCTCAAGCTACTCTTTTGACTCCGTTTTGCTGCTGTTTTGCTGCTATATTTCTGATGTATTTTGGTCACTGTTTTTGGCATTTTAGGCTACTGTTTTGGGTGTTTCTTTGTCGGTTAGGGGCTGCTTCTTTTCGGTTGTTTAAGGGGTTTAAGGTGTAGTTTTTTTATTCACTGTTTTGAGTATTTTAGGGGTTGTTTTGAAGGTATTTTTCGGTAATATTACTGCAGTTCAAGGGGCAGTTTTTTCGGCTGTTCAGGGGCAGAAACAGTGCAGGGCTGATGGTTTTTGTGTGGCTGCTAAGTGATCAAATTTGGTTGCTGAGTGTGCGCTGAGACAGGGTTTCTACGTGGAGCAAAGAGAATATGGTTGGCGTTAAGTTTGTGTGGGCTGAGTGAAGTTGAGTGAAAGTGGAGGGCATGTGGCATTGTTGAGAGTTAATGTGTGAAGGCTCTTGGCTTGGCGTGAAGGGGGCAAGTGTTGCTGTGTGTGGAGGAAGTGAGGGCTGCCGAATGTATTGTATGCGGAGAGAGTAGGGTTTTTATTTGTTTTAGTTTCTTTTGTTTGTAATTGCCGTGTGAGAGAGAGGGGGATGGCTTTGGTTTTGGCTTGCTTTTATAGACAAGGGAATAATTGAGTCATTGCTTGACAAGGAAGAGATATTCTCATTAAAGGGAGATATGATTTGGTTTCAAGTAAGGTAAATAGAAGATTGAGGGGGGACAAATTTAGGCTTGATTAGGAAGTTAGTATATTTAATTTGTGTTGATTAGGCATACAATATTTTAAGTTAGGAATAATATATTTTGTTGATTGATTTTAATTAGGCATGATTTGATTTAATGTTTTATTTAATTTGGTATATGATTTAATATTTTATTTTATTTTATTTTATTTGGTATATTATTTAATTAATATTTATTTAATTGGGTTGTATTTTGAGGGCCTTGGGCGTGTGGGCCAAGTGTGGTGGGCTAGGTGTTGTGTTGGTTTGGTGAGTGGGTTTGGGCCAAGGTTAAATGGTTCTGGGTTTTTTAGGCTAAAGGTGCTTTAAAACGGAGGTCCAACGAGTGAGCCTGGAGCTAAACAAGCGAATAAACTTTAACAAAATACCGATTCCCTTCCGACAACCGTTTCCCGCAACTTCCTCGACTAAAAAGGTAGTGTCTCCAAATGAGACTCATCATAGGGACTCACATGCAAAAATGCAGTGCATACACTAGTACTTTCAAGGAGTCCAACAAGATGATAGGGAAACTAATTCCTTGAGTTTGGAACACAAAGATAAAGCTTGGAGCTTCCACAAAGGATCAAAAGTTTTGAACTTCATACATCCATCAAATCTGATCATTATAAATTTATTCTGCAACTTCTTTGAATATTCACACACAAAATCATCTTAGAGATCCTTGGCATGTTCTAGGAACACCAACAAATATATGCTTATCGTTGGCACTAGTTTTGGCCAATTTGGAATATCCTCTAGGAAATTTCGAAGTCATTCCGTTTCTTCCGCTGTTTTATCTACTGATATGAACTCTGATTCCATAGTAGACCAGACAATACACGTTTGCCTCGAGGATTTTCATGACACGGCTGCACCACCAAGTGTGAAAATAAATCGACTCGTAGATTTGGAATCCACAGTATCAGATATCCAGTTTGCATCGTTGTATCCCTCTAGAACAACATGATATCTCGTATAATGTAGACCATATTTTGAAGTTTCTCTCAGATACCTCAAAACTCTTACTATGGCTTTCCAGTAGTTATGTCATGGATTACTCGTATATATTCTAAGCCTGCTTACAGCTTGAACGATATCAAGTCGTGTGCAATTTGTGACATACATCAGACTTCCGATGATTCTCGAATACTCTAATTGCGATATGCTTGAGGCAGTATTCTTTGATAAATGAAGAGTTAGGTCCACATGAGTTCTAGCCATATTTAGATCTCATTTATTATATTTCTCAAGTATCTTCTCAACATAATGAGTTTGATACAATATATACCCCTCTGATATTCTGGAAATCTTAATTCCTAAGATCACATCAGCTACTCCTAAATCTTTCATATCAAATTTATTGGTCAATACTTTCTTGGTAGACTGAATCATCTCATGATTACTACCAGTTATCAGCATATCGTCTACGTAGAGACACACAATGACATATCATTTTTGAGTTGATTTGGTGTATACACACTTATCATACTCGTTGATTTTAAACCCACTTGACAACATCTCTTTGTCAAATTTTTCATGCCATTGTTTAGGTGCTTATTTTAATTCGTATAAGGATTTTACAAGTTTGCATATGTTCTGTTCTTGTCCATGAATATTGAAACCTTCTTGTTGTTTAATGTAAATATCTCCATCTAGTTCACCATTTAAGAATGTCATCTTTACATTCATTTGATGTATTTCAAGACCAAATATAGTTGTTATGACTATAAGCATTCTTATTGACGTGATACGAGTCACTGGTGAACAGATATCAAAATAGTCAAGACCTTCTTTTTGTCTATAACCTTTTATGAAATGTCTTGCCTTTACTTATCTATTGATCCATCTGGCTTCATCTTCCGTTTGAAATTCATTTGTAACCCAACGGCTTACAACCTAGAGGAAGATCAACCAACTCCTAAGTATGGTTTTGAAGGATAGAATCAATCTTGCTATTGATAACCTATTTCCACAAAGGTGCTTCTGAAGAAGACATTGCTTCTTTATAGCTTTGGGGCTCATTTTCTAACAAGTATGTCAGAAAATCAGGTCCAAATGACTTAGACATTCTAGCTCGTTTGCTACGTCTAGGTTTATTTTCCTCATGTTGATCTGATTATTGGTAAACTTGATTACTGCCTTTAACAGTATCAATATTTCTTTTAAGAGACTTTATTCTTTGTCTTTCCTTACAAGGAAATGTCTCTTCAAAGAATGTTGCATTCCTTGACTCAATTATCATATTTGGATTGATGTCAGATATTTCAGACTTATGTACCAAGAATCGATACGCATTACTGTTGTGAGCATATCCAATGAATATACAATCAATAGTCTTGGGTCCTATTCTAACCTTCTTAGGTTTAGGAACCATCACTTTGGCGAGACACCCTCACACTTTCAGATATTTGTAGGATGGTACGTGACCTTTCTACAATTCATATGGTGTATTGTCCAATCTTTTGTGAGGTAGCTTGTTCAGAACGTAGTTGGCGGAAAGCAAAGCTTCCCCCCACAAGTTCTAGGGTCAACCAGAACTTATCAACATGACATTCATCATTTCCTTCAATGTTCGGTTTTTGCATTCGCAATCCCGTTTTATTGAGGCGAATAAGGAGCAATAGTTTCGTGAATAATTTCATGATTGGAACAATATTCACTGAATGATGACATATATTCACCTCATCTATCACTCTTGATTCTTTTGATTTTCTTGCCAAGTTGATTTTCAACTTCGTTCTTATAGTGTATAAAGCTCTCAATAGCTGCATCTTTTCTCCTCAGTAAATACATATAACAAAATCTGGTGCTATCATCGATAAAAGAGACAAAGTACTTTTTAACACCTCTCGTTTGCACAATATTCATATCACACACATTGGAGTGTATAAGTTCCAAGGGTTCAGAACTTCGTTCTATGGAATGAAATGATGCTTTTTTCATTTTTGCTTCAGAACATGCCTCATATTTATGTTGGTTATCAATTGTAAATTTAGGTATAAGGTCCATGTTAATTAATTTATACATTGTATCATAATTAACATATCCTAACCTCTCATGCCATACATTTTGTGATTCAATAATATAAGCGGAAGATGTAGCTTTATTATTAGCACGGTGTCGATTGACAGTCATTACATTGAACTCGAAAAGGCCCTCAGTGAGGTATCTTTTTCCTACATAGACATCATTTTGTAGGGGTTTTACGGCGAAAATCTGGTAACGCAGCGGAAAATGGAAAATCCATTATTTCGATTTCAAAATTTTTCTTGAATCAATTAAATAAACTTATTTATTTAATTATCCAATTATCAAATTCTGAAAAATTACACAAGAGATCAAATTTCTTGGTAATTACCGAATTGCCCCATAACTTTACAAATTGATTATTTTAGTCCAAAAATTGTCAAATATAATTTTGGATAATTCTAAATCATTTATAAAATGTTTTCCAACATATTCAATACATCAAAATCAGATTTCAAACAAATCCCCAAACTTTTTGCTAATTGCCGAGAGCACCCCCAATTTTCGGTAAATTGTATTTTGGTCATTTTGTGTTCTAAACATGCCAAGATCAAATCCAATCAACCCAAAATTTTACATGTGGTTTTATTCTCGGTCCCAAGATCATCAAACAAGCATATGAAAAAGTGTGAAATACATATCAAAGGAGTTGCAGAATACTCACATCGATCGATTGGCCGCGCAGCACTTAAGAGCACTAATACCGTATCCTGCGTGACATCATCTCCACTATGACTGGAGTGATACTTCCGTCTTGACATCACACCCAATACTCTACGATTCTCAATATACCCAGCATTGGCGTACACAGAACCTGACCTCAACTAAAGTATATTGATTGTCGTAAGCATTAGCGGTGCAAGTCTCAGGTTAAGACCAAATACACCTACCCTGATGTCGGACTCCCATAGACACATAGTCATACTACCAATGGGATTCCGAGGGGGTCTATCCAGAGCGAAGCTGTTTCCCGTACCATCGGTGAAACACAACCTTCTATTACACTTGCATGAGTATCCAATACCCAAATATATGAGAACTATGTCGTTGTGCCCTCACAACGCGCACAAGTGCAATACTAGTCTTTTACGTATTTATCGATGTCCAATCTCGATAATACTCTGACTAGGGATATTTAATGATTTATCCTACGTGGACTGATACTGTCTCATATCATTCTCTGTCCAGGAACAAATCATAGGGACCTCTCATCATTTATACATCTAAGGTGATCTAATCACAAATGATAAGAGTGCAATCTCCTTTGTCACATAGTTAATTTGTACAACAACACCATGATCTGTACAAATAGTGACGCTATGGGTCATAATTATCCAACAATCTCCCACTTGGCCTATAGCCAGTCACTCGAGTGTCTTACACCCGAACTATGTACGGTTGGCTCAAACTGCTGAGAAAAGCTTTCGTCAGCGGATTTGTATGATTATCGTCTGATGCAATTTATTCGATCATCACATCGCCACGATGTATGATCCGAACGAATCAGATGAGTATCGAAGTATATATATGGATCGTTGATGAGACCATTAATTCTTTAGCCTGTGCTGACGCCTAGCTCAGCCGCTAACAGAACTATATCTAATCTAATTAGATTTATTATCGACCCAAATGGCTTCTATTGCTGCTTCAGCTGCAGCAATAATCTGCATTTGTTGTTTATTCTGCAACAGTATCTTGCTTGGAAGATTTCCAGCTCACTGTTCCGTTATTCAAACTTTATAATACCATTTGCAACTTATAGTCGTCTTTATCAGTTTGGAAACTTGCTACAGTGATCCTAGTCACTTCAAGTTCTCCATCTCCATAGATTAAGACAGCATCCTTAGTTCTCTAAGATACTAACGGTTGTTCTTAACTTCAATCCAGTGACTATCACTCGGATTGGCCTGTTTGTGAATCCATATGCTCAAAGCGTATGAGACACCAGGTCACGTACATTTTTCATTGTACGAGTTCTTGCAGAGTTTTAACAACTTAATCTATCCCAGTAGATCTTTATTCCTAGAATAAAGGTGTTACTCCTGAGAATTCTACGGAGAATTTTCTCGAAAGCCAAGCTTTCGCCGATCATTTTATATGAGAATATCATTTCCAAGAAATGACAAATATTATCATTATTTTATATAGGACAGCCACTGTCAGTGCGCTCCCACTAACCCTCTTATATGCACAAGAATTATTTTCGTTTTGAATTAAATCATACACCATTATGATTACTTCAAAACGTTAGTTCCAAAACCTAATTCTTGCTTCAATCCAAACATGGATCGAATAACCCGCAAACATTGTTTGCTGGTTTTAGTACGACAAAATCGTCAGGATGTTATAAACATCCTCCAAAAAGGTTTCCGTTTAAGGAAAGCGATTTTGATCTTTAATTGACACATTTCATAAATGAAATGTACAGCTTCAGCAAGCATTATCCAAATGGATTTACTGTGGCAACAGGTAAAAGGTTGAACCGTAATCAACACAATGTTGATAATGATACCTTTCCGCTACAAGCCTAGCTTTGTACGTTGGTATGTTGCCTTCCATGCATGTCTTCCTTTAAGACTTATACAGTACCAATAGGCACAATGCCTTACTGTACATCAACTAGTATCCAAACTTGGTTGATATACATGGAATCCATTTTGGATTCATGACACTTTGTCATATAAGGGAGTCGATACCTTGTATAACTTCCTAAAACGTAGTCGTTTTGTCTTCCTCAATAAGATTGACATCTTTATAAGGTGTCATCAGAAACCCATACCCCAGGTTGTTTTCTGATTCTCTCCAATCTACGCGGTTCTTGTGTATTTGAAGATTACTGGTATAGTTTCATCCTTGATGAACTATTTGTGTTCCATTAAGGACTTCGTGCCTTGAAAAGTATCACTCCGATTTTCATCGAGTTTTACTGTCCTCCCACTTACCACTGCATATCGGTAATCCTCTAAGGAAGACCGCATGGCGAGCAATAATTACAATTGTTCTCTAGTGAGATGTATAAGTACTATACTTATTGTTTTCCCCTAGGATAACCTATAATTTGGCACTTATCCAATTTGAGTTCTGGTTTGGTATCATCCAAACGTATGCCTTGCATTCCCAAATCTTCAGGAGTGTGAAACCCTGTTTCTTTCCCGTTCATATCCAATATGAATTCTGTCAAACAGATTTTTATGGAACCTTATTCAAAATAAGTTTTGCACTGTTAATGCATATCCGTTGAAGGAAAGTGGCAGCTCAGAGCGACTCATGATAAACCTTATCATGTCCAACAAAATTCGGTTTCTCCGTTCGGACACACCGTCAATTGACGTGTTCCGGGAGGAGTCCTCATTTGAAAGAATACTATACTCTTTCAAGTATATGTGAAACTTATTGCTTAAGTATTTTCCATTACGGTCTTACCGTGACGATATAATACTATAGCCGATCTGTTTTGTCATTCATGTCGAAACTTTAAAAGTTTCCGATTTGTGTTCTTCAAAAGAAACACATAACCATAACGTGATGCCACATCCGTTAAGGTCACGAAATATTCAAATTCACATCTAGCATTGCTAGATATGGGCCCACTTACTTCACTATGAATAGGGCTAACAGATCGGTGGCACTATCACTATTATCAAGTAAATAGTATTTTAGGTACTTTACCTAATAAACTAGATTTGTAGACTTTATTTGAATAGTCAAATCAGTCCTAGTACCCACTCTTCAAAATTGTGGATATACGACTCTTATTTAATTGTGTCCCAGACAACAATGCCACAAACAGTTTATTCTGATCAAATCAGTATAAGCTATTAGTTTGTCATATTATATGTTCGAGATTTTATTTATATTCAAAATACAAATTCTGTTACTCACATCTAATGTGTTTATCTCAATGTCATCTTTATATAATGAACACTTTAGTGTTCTAGAATATAAAGGTTTATCCGCAACGGATTAAACACTGATATAGAGATAATGTTCCTAGTCAAACTAGTTACATTATAACAGTTTCCTAATATAGGTACACACCCGAAGGGTAGTTCCTAAACTTATGTATCTACGGTCGAAACAGCGACTTACGTCCCGTTTCCAATTCGCAGATTTATCTCAGCTTGAGGTCAGTATCCTACTGATAGCAGATTCTGAACATCAATACATATATTTTATGTACCACACTAAGTATTTTAAAATCCAATTTCAATACTAGTAATGGACATAATTTTGACAAAACATTCTAAAGTCAGAGCCTTGCCCTTTCTTTAATTCCTTCGTGTCTGCTATATCCAACGGCAGTTACTTTAAGATATGTCATTTTATCTTCCCAGAAGATTTAATGATTTTGCCTTTGCCCTTTCCAATATTTCAGAGGCCTTTGGCCAAGCCTTGGGTTTCTAGAATATTGAAGTAAAGTGCGCCTTGCGCTACTAGCCTAATTGCAAAGTTTGACTTTATCTCCTTGAGATTCGTCATTAACTCTCCAAGAGTTATTAATTGCAATTTTAACACTTCTTAAATCTAAACATAGATTTATGACAAGTATATTGGATTAAGCACTTTAAGTTATCATTACATGAAACTTCCAAAGATCATGCTCTACTATTGCTTAATTTCGGGCTTAGGCATAATAGGTTATTTTATCAAATAAAGTAATTTATTATTTATTTCCAGGACCATCCTGAAATTATTCCCTATTTTGAAAATTAAATCATTTAAATATTTTAATCCAAGATTATATTTAAATGTCTAATCTTTCAATGTTTCTTGATTTCAATAGTCCAACTATTTAATCAATTATTTCAGGTACTATTTATTATAATGATTAGTATAGTCCAACTATACAATCAAATATAATTTAAATTAATTAACCTCAATTACATTGATTACTATAATCCAATTATAAAATCAACTGTAAATTGAAATTAATTAATTCAAATATATTGATTACTATAATCCAATTATATAATCAAATATAATACAGTCCAACTGCTTAAATTAAAACAACAATTTAAATATTAGTCCAACTAACATTTAATTTGTATTGACGAATGATATTTGTATGAGCGCGTATGGTGAGTAATTGAACGGATATTGCAAATTCAATTCTTACCTCCCACTATTTTTCGGCGAGCCTCTAACCCTCTGTCGAGTACTCGGGAAACCGTGTTTCCTAGTGGGCTAGGATCCCGTTAAATATCACACAATCTTGACTTTGGCCAACAAATTGTATGATAATTAACTAGGTAGATCTCTAAGATCAATTGGATCCAATCCAATTCCTAGATCCAGTAGGTGGATATCCAAATCCTAAACATATATCTTATATATGCCAATACATCCAATGTATTACCTAACATTTTTCCTCTGAATCAACTAAGCCTTGGCTTTGGCACAACAAACCTAGTGATCCCAGTCAAGCGCGACCCATTGACCATGGAAAACTTTGTAATCAATGTCGAGTGACAAGAAATGGTCTTGACTTTGGCCAACAAACCACAACTTGGACAAGACACCGATATGGAACAAAACTCTCGTGATTCAAACACATCTTCGATGGACAAAGGCCTTGACTTTGGCCAACAAACAATGCCGTCTCGGATCTTGAGTGAGAATCACTCAATGGAAGGAAAGACGCTTAATATTGAGCGAGGGTTTTTCGTGTGCAAATTGGCTACCAATTTATTATCTTTGTTAAGGTCTCATCATTATACACCCTTAAACATGCATTCTAAACACATAATAAAGCGCATATAATAAAATAATAATGATATGCGGATGGATATTTAACACATTGATCCTAGATAAAATCTCTTCTTTTTTTTCTCTCAAGCTAGCACTTGTATTACTTCTACCCGTTACACTACACTTCTAAAAAGAAACCTCATTTACATTGAGGGGAATAGGTGAGAAGAGAATACAAAGAGAATAGAGGTGATAAGGCTGGACACGCAGGTCCAATTTAATAAATCAATTTATTACAACAATTTCCAAAATTGCCCCCACCCGACTAATATCCATCCGATATACATTATTCATTCATCACAACCATGTATTCACACAAGCATGTTATCAATCAATCTAATCAAATTAATTAAGCTGATAATTAGTGATCATCCAATGTTCAAACAACGATTTGATTTTGCGTGAGTCAAACTCGTTTTGCGAATAAGTACTCAAAGTACGAATTCTCGAATTAAATTAAACTACAACATTAAATCCAATTTAATATGTATTTAATACTAACTTACTATTTAATTCCAAATAAATATTACACTTTATTAATAAACCTTTTACGACTTAAATTCCAAATTTAATCGTAACGCGTCTCAAAGACCGATTAACGTCCAACGTCAATTCAATTAAAGTCCAATGGGCTTTTAATTGATTTCTTAAGGCGTGGACTTTTGGTCAACTCGGGTCAAACCGAATAACCAAAATCCAATCCGGGAATTACCCCATAAGCCCAAAATCAATTTAGGCCCATTAGGCCCAATTAAACTTTAAAGGTTCATTAAGTCGCAATTGGGCTTAATGGAAGTGGTTTTGGGCCCAATTGGATCCAATCCAATTTGCCTAAACCCAACTTTGTACAACAAAGCCCAATAAGCCCATTTACAACATAATAAGCCCAAATCCAATTTAAAGGCCCAAATAATTAAATTATCAAATTCCAAATTTCCAATTTAATTACCTAAAGTGTATATCATGATTAATCACCTAAATCAATATTTCCTAAACATCAAATTAGTCCAATTAATCATGCTTTACATCATCATTACATGTCCAACACATTAATGAAAAATCAAACCCAATTACATGCTTAAAGTGTCTCGGCCAATGAGAGACTTTTTATCCGATTCGAATTCAATCCAATTAATTTCACAATCGATATTAAGTCCTCATCCCGAATGATTTCCAACACATCAAATGAATTAAAAAATCAAAATTCCAAGACTATATTAGGGCATATCCAATTCGGCCAAGGTAAGAATTGGGGATTTTTGTTCAATTCAAAATTCAATCCAATTAATTTCAAATTAACATTATCCAATATGATTTTAACTCATCCAATGAATCAAAATAAAAAATCCAAGATTTCCAAAAGTTCTTATACATTCGGCCAACATGAAATATTTGTGGATATTTGATCCAATCACAATTTCAACAAATTGATCCAATCAATCCTTAATTAAACATATATTAAGCATATCAAATCATCCAATTTCATCAAACATGCTCAAAATCAAGTTTACCCAAATTTTAACCCTAAAAGTTTCATGCTTGAACCTAGGCTCTTGATGCCATTGTTGGTTTTATTCTCGGTCCCAAGATCATCAAACAAGCATGAAAAAGTGTGAAAAACATATCAAAGGAGTTGCAGAATACTCACATCGATCGGTTGTGCGACGAAACGACGAACAAAATCATTTTTCCCATTGGAATTCGTCCTTGGCAGTGAGCAGTCCACTGGTTCAAGTTTTCAGATTTTGCTTCATCATTTGAGCTTCGAATCTTCGTCAAACGATTCCCGGCTCATGGGTAAACTTCCCTATCACCTTCGCATATCTCGTAGTGTGCTAGCACTTGCGGTTTTTGCCACAAAAACCCAACTCTATGCTTCCCTTTGCTCGGTTTTCTTGACAGAAAACAATGAGCTGTTATGCCCATTGGGCGTGACATTGAGAGAGATGAGAGGAAGAGAGAAATTGTGTATTAGTGTTGAAAAAGTGTAATTCATTTTCTTATATATTTTCCAAAAATAAAACAAATGATTTACCAAATATTTGGCTTTCAAAAAGTCAAATAAATTGAATCCAACAACCTTGAGTGTTCCACACTCTAACATCAACATCCATCAAGTGGTCAAGTCACTCAATCAATCAAGTTGTCAAGTCACATCACTCAAAGTGACAAGTGATTTGACGCTTGAAACGACTAGCGATTTGACGCTTGATGCGACTAATGATTTGACGATTGATGTGACTTGCGTGCCGCACTCGAATTCGAAATGCGAATGCGCTCGCAATCACTCTCGGTCTCGGGTTCGCTAATTCCTAATTAGCGAATTTTCTGTTGCGTCGTAATTAAATGATTACGCCTAGCAATTTCACTATTCACGTCGCTATTGAATTAATTCTAAATTAATTCGTTCGCCCGAATTAAAATCTAATTTTAATTCCGCGTCGAAATCCAATTTCGTTTAATATATCGAATATATTAACTTTACCGATTAATTCCAAACTAATCGTTTTCTCTCTATAGACGATATTTTATCCCAGATAAAATATCTCCGTAATTAATCCCAGATTAATTTTCTCTCTCATCGAATTAATCCCAGATTAATTTAGAGTGCGAGTTATACGTCATCGGTGAATCTTTGGGAAGCGACCCATGAGATCCCCAGATATGTTGGCAGTAAATCGGGTTGTCGGACTATCCGAATACGTAAGTACCAAGTACTACGTTTTACCGATTTACAAGACAAGGTTGGCTTCTATTAAAGTGCCATGCCTACCCAATTCTCCAGAAATATCCTTACAGGAATAAAGGATCTATATCAGGCGTAGTATACATCATATAGTGCATGTCGATCCAGTATCGGACTATCACGTGCTAGGCCTGGGGCTGGAGTTGTGTCTGCCCCGTACGAAGCACTTGTCGGATGTTTGGTAACTAGTCTCTATAATCGGATATACATGACCTAATCATAATATCGCGATTCGCCGCGCAGCACTTAAGAGCACTAATACCGTATCCTGCGTGACATCATCTCCACTATGACTGGAGTGATACTTCCGTCTTGACATCACACCCAATACTCTACGATTCTCAATATACCCAGCATTGGCGTACACAGAACCTGTTACAGCCCTGGACGACCTCAACTAAAGTATATTGATTGTCGTAAGCATTAGCGGTGCAAGTCTCAGGTTAAGACCAAATACACCTACCCTGATGTCGGACTCTCATAGACACATAGTCATACTACCAATGGGATTCTGAGGGGGTCTATCCAGAGCGAAGCTGTTTCCCGTACCATCGGTGAAACACAACCTCCTATTACACTTGCATGAGTATCCAATACCCAAATATATGAGAACTATGTCGTTGTGCCCTCACAACGCGCACAAGTGCAATACTAGTCTTTTACGTATTTATCGATGTCCAATCTCGATAATACTCTGACTAGGGATATTTAATGATTTATCCTACGTGGACTGATACTGTCTCATATCATTCTCCGTCCAGGAACAAATCATAGGGACCTCTCATCATTTATACATCTAAGGTGATCTAATCACAAATGATAAGAGTGCAATCTCCTTTGTCACATAGTTAATTTATACAACAACACCATGATCTGTACAAATAGTGACGCTATGGGTCATAATTATCCAACATTACATGCATAATATACACTCCATAATACATCACATATATGAAAAGCCCCAATTTTGGAATGGGTTATGAACCCTAATTTTTCAATTTCATCAAATTGACCAATTTTACCAAATCTTTAAAATCCAACACTTTAATACATTCATTACTTCACCAAACAAGCCTCACCACTTTGAAATAACTATAGAACAATTCTAGGTCACCAAGGAGTGGCTCAACAACTCTAGAATGGCAACTTGATTTCCAAAGAATCAAAAGTAAGCCTTTGAAACCATTTCAAGCTTACTTACATTCATAGATCTTTCATTCAAGTTCACAACCAAATAAACACAAACTATAAGAGAGGAGAGAACATCAAAGCAACACAAAATGATGCCAAACATGTTAGAAACTATTTTCATGTTCAAGACTTTAAATAAAAACTTACAAAAACAAGCTTTTTCCAAGCTTTCTTCTTTAGTCTCCAAGCTTTTTCTCTCAACTTATTTTATGTTTATTTTGTGTACATTGAACTTATGAAACCCTAAAAAATGAAACAAAATAATTTATACCTCCAATTTTTAGCCTTGGCCGAATTTGATGGCATAAATAATATCTAGATATTATTTTGGTTTCATTTAAAGTAAGCTTTATCAACTTGTGTTTTAAATCATTACACCTTTAATGAATTAATTAACAAGTCAACAAAGGCAACTAAAGTCATTTAAATAAATATCACAACTTAGGATATTAATATTTTTAATTAATTTAATTATTTAACAATTAAATAATTAAATAATTATTTAAATACAAATATATTAAATATATGTATTATATTTACATTAAATATCAAATACATATATATTTATGATATTAGTCAAATATCTCAATTTGACAATTAATTAATGTGTATTTGATAAAATCTATCATTAAATGTAAATACACAAAAATTAGGAAATGACTATTGGGTCCATTCACATGTATTTTACGTTTAACCTTTAAACGACTTATAAATAATCAATATTATTTATAAATGTTGCCTAGTGCTCTACGAGTAAATTTCATTAGTGAGACTCTATGGATTCAGGCATATCCGTCACGAAATCCGATTTCGTGTCCATAATTTACCCACCCGTAAATTATGACGACCACGGATAAACTCGCTGAATCATACAGGTCGAGGTCATAGCATATGTATAATTCCTCCGTCACAGGTATCCGGATATATCCCAGAGATATAGATGTAAACGTCAAATCTCTATAGGGACAATCCCGTCGACGTCTCTATTAGCAATCTCAAAAAGAGAACACTTAGAACTTATTTCTAAAGTGTACCACGGGCCCATGGTTTTTATCTGATTGCTAATCATATATGGACTACCTATGCTCTGTACACAGAACTGACGGATCCTATCTGGACACACAAATGACACCCTGAGGATCTATCCACACCCAACGAACAGGCGGAGGTATGATCTAAATAGATCTGTGACGTGACTGCCATCTAAGTGTGGAAGATGTCTCATGTGCCCACAGTGGTATCTCAAGTCGAAGAATCACAAATGCTACTCAACCCGAGAAGATTCTTATTGACGTTGATGTACCATCCATTAAGAATCTTCGGTGAGTCGTTCAGTGTCTATCCGCTATAAACACCTACACGTTATACGAGTCCCCAAGACTAATGGTTCATTGAGAAACCATTGGAATTATATATTCCAGTATACGACATGTACCGATCTCAATGGGTTTACTTTACTGACCAAGTAGTGTAAACCTTGACCAGGAATTGTCTAAGAATGACAACGTCATGATACAACTCAATGTCAGTTGCGACGCTTTTGCAACAGTATTATGACTAATCATCTTAAGGTCTATTACGTCTTTACCATATTAAAAGATATATTATATTACAGAAACTGCTTGTATTATTCATAATAAAACGTTTTACGGTAGTATTCTCAAAGAAATACAACCGGGAATTGGCGCTCTGAGCACCAACCCCAACACATTATTGGTCAGTACAAATTTATCAGAAATAAATACAAGCTTAAAACCATTCTTGCTAAGGAGAACCCGAAACCAAGTTCTTCCGAATATCAGGAACATGCAAAACTTTATTCAATGTAAGCTCTTTCCTAGATGTCATCTTCAGAACCACTATGTCTTGTCCAACCACTCTAAAGGTAGACGAGTTTCCCATTGTCAGATGATCGCCACCATCAATCTTCTGATACGAGGAAAACATCTTGCTATCAGCACATATATGACAAGTAGCCCCAGTGTCTACCCACCATTCTCTCGGATTCCCAACCAAGTTGGCTTCTGTTACAACTGTTGAAAGTTTCAATTCTGAGATCTCATCAGTTAGTTGCTCATCCTCAGTGACATGGTCCTCATCTTCTTTTTCTTGCCTTTGTCCTGAGACTTCTTGTTTCTGCAGTACTTTTCCATGTGGCCCTTATTTTTCCACAGATGAAGCACTTCCCATTGAACTTCTTGTTTTTTTGGGAAGAATCAGCTCCACTGTTAATTCTCTTTTTGCTACCATTTCCACCCTCGACGATGTTGGACTTAGACTCTATAGTCTTGTAGCTAGCCTTCTCGGACTTTATGTTTTCCTCTTCGATTCTCAATCGAACTCTAAGGTCTTCAAGACTCATCTATTTCTTTTTGTGTTTCAGATAGCTCCTGAAGTCCTTCCATGATGAAGGTAACTTTTCAATGATTGTGACAACTTAAAACGTCTCGCAGAGTTTCATTCACTCATCCAATATTTCATGAATGATTAATTGAATTTCACCCAACTGAGACATCACTGTCCTTGAATATACCATCTTATAGTCCAATAACCTACCCATGGCAAATTTCTTCTGTCCGACATCTTTGATTTTGTATTTCTTCTCGAGAGATTCCCATAGAATCTTCACAAAAGTCATGCATTGGTACACATTATACACGATATTGTCAAATCCTCTCAAGAGATAATTCTTGCATAAGAAGTCTTCTGACGATCATGTCTCTTCTCGCAGTTGCTTGGCTGATATGTTCCCTCCACAGGACCCGGAGGATATTTGAGATACTACGCTAATTGCAGTGTTGTCGGATAGAACAATATTTTACTCTGCCATTTTTTAAAGTTTGCTCCACCAAACTTTTCCGGTTTCTCCCAATGAGCGACCGATACTGTGATATTTCCACTAGCCATGTGTAACTAGAAAAACCAACAATAATCAATAAGTCTACAAAAGATAAATTATATAACGATAAAACGTATGATCTTATTTAAGTGATATACTAAGAATCTACTCGTTGTTATATTGGATAATAAATACCAAATAACGCAAGTCCTTGAATTTACGACTAAGATTTCTTATGATAAATGAATAAAGGAAAATTCCCAAAGGACGAGGGGAGTCCAGAGTAACCATTTAAATCTCTATCCACTTAGGCTCTTATCGCCTCGTTGACAGAATATCCTTTAAACACTTTCTCAATAGAATATCTTAGACATTCAAACTTAGTATTACACTTCAATTCACAATAAAATAATAAATATGTGTAAATTTGTATTTGTATAGGTATAAATCAATCAAGCTTGGATAGAATTACTTGTGTAAAGTTACACTTTTAATTCTCAGCCAAGTATGCAACACACCAATAATTTTCAACTTTACTACTATGTGTATGCTTGTGATAATTGAACACCTTAATATTAACTTAAACCCATACTACCAAGTTTATAATAATAAAATATATGATTTTACTAAGTTAACATTACTGCATATATGTTATATATGTATATCATATGGTAATATAAATTAATCTAAGTCTATGCTATTATTTTTTAATCTAAAATAATTTCAGGATTAATTTCGTTAGTGTCACGTTCGTTCATCCATTCAAACGAAACTTTCCAGTGAGTTCACGTTCATGTAGCGTTCGTAACCGCGTTCGAATGATGTTTTCCAGAGAGTTCACGTTCGTGTGCATTCGTAAACGCGTTTGAACATTCTTTAGCAGAAGACTGGCTTTCGAGTTGCGTTTGAAGATGCGTTCGAACGAAACTACGTAAAATAAAATTTTTGCTTATGTGTTCATCGGGCGTTCGAACCCCCATGTGTATTTTGCATACACATAATACATTTTCCAGGCATAAGACTATTTAAAACATGTAAAATTCGATGCAGCTTTTTTCACAGAAACTCTCTTAAGCGACTACATTAACATTTAGAGAATTGTGGGTGATTGTTGTAAATTCTCTAAATATATATAATTTAAGTCTAGGAGAGACATGTCCCTTAATAAGTGCCTTATGGGAAAGACACAAGTTGAAGGGACATGTCCTCTAAATTGGAAGAAACACACCTATAAGCTCCAAAAAGTATAAGGAAAAGGTATAACCCTTATGAGGGTTACACCCTAAGCCAAATGGTGCCCACAAAGGCACCATTCCATGCCTATAAAGGGGGGGCTTAGGTTTATTCTCTTCAATCTAGAAATTCCAACATTCTATCATAATTAGAGAGTCTAGTTTAAAAGAGAGTTTCCTCTATTTTTCCCCTGTTCAAGTTCTTGTAAAAGGAGTGCCTCTTCTACAAGAAGCATCCAAGTAATCCTGAGAGAACGTTAGCCATAAGACATCTGTAGAGCACCGAGGCGGGGCTAATAAGTTCTTAAATTGTTCGAGAATATATGTTATCAAATCAAATTTAACATGCAAATTTATCTCAATCACTCCCTAACATGCCAAAATCAGAATATGACTAAGAAACTTAGAAAAACCTGGAAAATATTAAAGATAATGATAAAACTGAAACCAAGTCGAGTTGCCTCTGTCCTTAAGAACTTATTAGTCCCGTCTCGGTGACAATTTATATATTATAAAAAGTGAGATTTCTAAAATTGAAATATTAAAAGTGGATCCCCTAGCCCATGTATTTTATTTTATTATTGTAATTTAATTTAAAATTTACAATCACTCAAACATTTCAATCTTAATTTCTTTTCACTCAAATTATTATTTTATTTTACTAAATCTATTCCCTGTGGATCAACTCCGGTCTTACTGGGTTATTTTATTACTTCGACACTCTTATACTTAGGAGTAAAGAACCACTTTTTGAGCGTGTCAGAAATTTTATTTACCACGAAAGTTTGTGACAGTTTTATAATAAAAATTTTATTTGTCACAAATTTTATAACGGAATTATGATAGATTTATATCTATCATAAAATTTTAACAAATTATTAGAGATACACCAAATTTGGATCTCGAACCTGTGTCTTGGACCTTGAAAACACTTATCTTAAAGCGTTTTCACTGAGCCAAATATATTACTTGGTTTCTTAACATAACTTATTATAAATATAGAGAATTTAATATTTCTAAAATCCCAAACCTAAATTACATCATTTTGAGCAACCCTAAAAAATCAAACACTTAGCCATTTTTTTTCATTTTGCCTCCTCATAGACATGCACACGGTTGCAGTTTCAAACTGTAACTGAACCGAAATTGAACCATTGAGCAACCGAATCTTTGACCAACCGAACCAGATGGGTCCGGTTCGATTATGATTGGTGTATTTTCCAATCGACGGTTCAACCGGAATTACAAAATCCGGTTGAACCATATTTTTTTATGGTTGAACTAGATTTTTTTAATTATTTTTTTAATATTTTTTTAAAAAAATATTAAATAAAAATACGGTTCAACTATGACTGAATCATAATCGTACGATTGAGTTCAATTACGATTAAGATTTACGATTTCGGTTTTGGACGAACTGTAAACCGTAAGATTCGGTTGGGTTAGTGCAAGGCTACCTCCTCAGCCGAAATCCATTCCCTCCAAAGAACACAACGTAGCCGAACATAACACTCTGCCAAAATCTATTGAAGCCACCTCAAAATCTATTTCCTCATTTGTTGATTCAGATTTGCATGAATTTTTCTTAGATCTTCAATTTTAGCTAGTATATTACTTTATGTTTTTAGATATGTTTTGATTGTAATGCAAAAAACCCGACTTGAGCCTCATTGATGTATGAGATCTTTCTCTGCATCAATTGCTTTTAGGAAGATGAGGTCTGAGTTGTTTTTCATTTTCATTATTCTGTTTGTGAGTTTTACTTGTTTTTGTTGAAACTTTGAGGGAAGCTGGTGACTGGAAAAAGATTTAAAGAGGTATGATTTGATGGTATTTATATCTGTCTTAAGTTGCTAAGAAATCATGATCTCAAGTAGTGCCTTAGACGAAATTGACCATTGGAGCTGCCAATAAAATGAAAAGTTTTTGTTGATGGGGATTTCTGTGCTAAGGTTTCTGAATAGTTCGGTAAGGGCAAATGAGGAAATTACCCTCATCCGGAGGACCAGTGGTTAGAGGGTGTATGTCGTTCTTCGACCCGATTTGGAGCTCAGGTCCAGTTTCTCAGTTATGACCGACCAGAGGATGCAACATGGTATCGGTTTCTGAGGCCGACTACATCAGAACCGAGGCCGACCATATTAGACCGGAAGCTCAGTTTGGCTCTATCCTGCCTTCTGGAACAGGTAGATGAGAGTTCAGATACTCCGGGTCGGGACGATATCAGTTTTGGATGTTCGGCAGGTCACTTGGCCGACCTTTTGAAGACTGACGTGGGATCAGATTGGTTGAACTTTTCCCTCCAAAATCAACTTTCACATTTGAAATCTAACAGGTTGTCATCATTAATGAAGAGGCGTGACAATGTACTTTTACGACGTGATGTGACAGGAAATCAGAGGGTAGACTTGCTTTCGGCGATGGCAGATGGGGAAGAGAGCCTGTCAAATCACCGGAAACTTGCAGACATGCGGGGCTGGCGTCACCAAGATATAGGAACAGTGTTGTATATCCATTAATATATAAGGGGAGGTTGACCACATTTGTAGGGGCTAGAAATTTTTCCATTTTAAGAATCACTTGTAAGAAATATTGAAAGAGAACAAACTGCTCGGTTTCTTTAGACCTTCACTAAAACAGGTCGGCCGAGCTCGGTTTGGTAATAAAATAAACCCCCCCACTTTGTGCCCGTGGATGTAGGTTGGACTTGATCCCCTGAACCACGTTAAACACTCTCTGTTCGATTTTTTTGTGCTTGTTTTGTTTTTCGCCAAATTTGCCTTTGGTCTCCCCATAACCAAACAAATTCAAGGTTGAATGAGGATTGTCTCGGGAGGGTTATCTCGAAACTACCCATGGGATCAAAATCACCCGTTAATAGTTGGCACCGTCTGTGGGGACATAGTAAAAGGCAACTAGCGTGGTAAGATGATGGCGGAAGATGGGAACCATAGGTCTTCGGAGAGTTCAACAACAGAGTGGATGGGAAAAATGAAGGAAAACATACGGAATGATATGGAGGAAAACCAGACCCTCATGAAGGCCATGTTAGAGAAGCTGTAAAGGCTAGAAAAAACGAATAATGAAAGATTGGAGGCTTGTCCAAGTCGGAGGAGAAATGAGATAACGGAAGGGAAAAGGGTTGTAGACCTAAGTGGTGACGATGAACCCGGGAGGAAGGATCCACAGAGGGTGAGGTCAATGGTGATAGCGAGAGCTTCACCAGCGGAAAGAATGTGGGGGAAGAAGAAGAGAGGCAAATGCCAGAGTCTTCAAGTAATAGCCCACACTCTAAGAAGGGAGAAGATATGAGACATGGGAGAGGGGAACGAGAGGTATCTAGCCATGTCGCACGTCGTGTTCGGGGCAGCAGACGTGAGGAAGTTCGGGGGAGGCAACATGATGATACTGATAACCATATGAAAGCCTGGTTTAGAAAGGAAATGAAAAAGTGGGAAGAAAACCTAAAGGCAGTTGGGATGGTCAGGACGGAGAGATGACATCTCCTTTTACGGAAGAAATCTTGTTGGCAGAATTTCCTAGGCGGTTCACGATGCCGTCTATAAACTCATACAGGGGCCACACCGACCCTAAGTCTCACATTGAGAGTTTTGTCCTGCTAATGGAAGTGCAGGGAATGGTGGGAGAAGCCATCTGCAGGGTGTTCCCTTTAACCCTATACAGACTTGCGATTTTGTGGTTTAGAAGTATAACTCCGGGAAGCATTAGTAGTTTCTCTCAACTTAGGAAGTCTTTTATCCGGCACTTCAAATGAGCATGTGTCCCAAAGAAGACGATGGGAGAGTTGAGACTGATGAAACAAGGGGATGATGAGCCTATGAAGAACTTTATTGAAAGATACCACATCATGGTGCTCGAGGTCGGGGCCTATGAGTCAACAGAGGCTTTGGAAAGTCTTAGGGGGGCCCTGAAGGTCGGAAGATTGTGGAATCACTTGAGGGTCCAGGACATACTAGACTACGCCACTGCTCTGGAGTTGGCTAGGAAGTTTGTCTCGATGGAGGAAGATGAGAAGGCCGCCCGGAAAGGAGGGATTCAAAAGGAAAAAGTGTTGTGGTCGGAGATGATGCGTGTTGGACAGTTATGGCCCATAACATCACTATTTTTACAGATCGTGGTGTTGTTGTACAAATTAACTATGTGACAAAGGAAATTGCATTTTTATCATTTGTAATTAGATTACCAAGATGTGTAAATGATAAAAGGTCCTTATGATTAGTTCCGGATTGAGATGATATGAGACAGTATCAATCCACGAATGTTTAATCATTAAATATCCATAGTCAGAGTATTATCGAGATTAGACATCGATAATGCGTAAAAGACTAGTATTACACTTGTGCGCGTTGTAGGAGCATAACATCATAGTTCTCATATATTCGGGTATAGGATACTCATGCAAGTGTAATAGAAGGTTGTGTTTACCGATGGTACGGAAAAAGCTTCGCTCTGGATAGACCCCTCGAAATTCCATTGGTAGTATGACTATGTGTCTATGGAAGTCTGAATCAGGGTATGTGTATTTGGTCTTAACCTGAGACTTGCACCGCTAATACTTGCGACAATACTTTGGTTTTGGTCGTCTAGGGCTTTAACAGGTTCTGTGTACGCCTCTTCTGGGTATATTGAGAATCGTAGTGTATTATGTGTGATGTCAAGATGAAAGTATCACTCCAGTCATAGGGGAGATGATGATCACGTAGGATACAGAACTGGTGGTCTTATGTACTGCAGTCACCGGGATAATATAACTAGGTCATGATTATCCGATAATAGAGACTAGTTACCAGAGATCCGATATGTGCTTCGTACAGGGCAGACACAATTCCAGCCTCAGGCCTTGCACGTGACATCCGATACTGGATCGAAATACGCAATACTACGTATACTAAGTCTGATATAGATCACATATTCCAGTAAGAATATATCTAGAGAATTGGGTAGGCACGGTGTTTTGCTAGAAGCCAACCATGTCTTGTAAATCGGTAAAAACGTAGTACTAGGTACGTACGTGTTCAATAGTCCAACGACCGGATTTACTGCCAACATATCCGGGGATCTCATGGGTCGCTTCCCGAAGATTCACCGATGACGTATGACTCGCACTTTATTAATCTGGGATTAATTATCAGAGAGAGAAAATGAATCTGGGATTAATTACGGAATTAAAGAGAGAGAACGATTAATTTGGAATTAATCGATAAAATAATATATTCGATATATTATACGAAATTGGATTTCGATGCGGAATTGAAATTAGATTTTAATTCGGGCGAACGAGTTAATTTAGAATTAATTCGTTAGCGACGTGAATAGTATTTTTGCTATGCATAATTATTTAATTAAATTAGATTTAATTACGTCGCAACGAAAAATTCGTTAATTCGGAATTAGAGAACCCGAGCCCGGGAGTGTTTGCGGGTGATGAGTGGAAAGTATATCAATATTTACCGCCCCTTTTACTTAATATTTTTTTAGTTTCTCGGGTTTGATGAATGTTTTGATGTGTTTTAGTTTATTTTACAGATAAAATAATATTGGGACACAATGAAATCATTTAGGACGAAATGTGGCTCAAATAAGGGCAAAAATTGGACTTGACATATTAATTTTGGAGATTGGAAACTTGAAAGAGCGTTTTAACGAAGTGCAGTTTTGGAAATTCCAGTTTTGCGCATCTGTCGTATTTTGGGCATAACGTTTTACTCCGATATCTGATTGAGGTGATTCAAGTTCCAGATTAAAGAAGACTCAAAGATCTACAACTTTCAAAAAAACAAAATAATTTCTAACTCTTAATATTTCATGCCCGAAATTGATGAACCATCCAGAAGTGTGTTGTGTGTAAGTATTAAAGTCACTTTCAATCATTTCAAAGCAAAAAATAAATTAATAAATAAATAATAAAAATTATCAAATCACCACCAAAAATGATAAGCAATTAGTGGAGCAATTAGTGGAGCAATTAGTGGAGCAATTAATAATGGATTTGGTGGATGATTTGATGGAGGCAAAATTTTGCCTATAAATACCAAGCCATTTCATTTGTAAACTCATACTTTCTTCTAAGGAATTCCTTAAGAATACTAAGAAGATTGTATCTTGTTTGTTTATTTATAGCTTTCAGTAATTAATTTCCGCTTTCGCACTTTATTTTCTTTACTTTTCAGTTTTTACTTTCCGCAATTTACTTTTACGCACAATACTTTTCTTCCTTTAATTTTCAGTTTTTACTTTTCAGTAATGAGGAGGTAACTCCCCTTTACTGGGGTAAAAGGTAAAACTTTTATTACTAGTATTTAGATTAATCTCCCTTATTATAATATATAAACTAGTTAAAACCTGACTTAACAAGGATACCGCCATATTGGTCGGTTGGTAATTATTTAAATTGGTTTTAACCTGACTAAACTAGATACCGCCTGATTGGTCGGTTGGTAATTAATTATTAATTGACTTAATCTGGATACCGCCTATATGGCTGGCTGGTAATTATCATGTAAAGTTAATATATTATATTAAGGGAGATATCTAAAATAGAAGTAATAAAAGTGGATCATTTTACCTCAGCATTTTCTTTTATTGTACTTTTACTTTATTTACTTTTCAGCAATTTACTTTTAGCATTTACTTTTCAGTAATTTACTTTTCAGCAATTTACTTTTCAGCAATTTACTTTTCAATAATTTACTTTTCAGCATTTACTTTTCAGCAATTTACTTTTCAGTATTTAATTTTCAGTATTTTACTTATTGTCTTTATTTTATTTAATTTTTACTACCCGTAAGTATGTGTCGTAACTAAGCCAGTTATCTGGGGTTGTGATGAAATCCATATCACTGGTTTATAAGGGGTTAGATTATAGCTTGGGTAATATAAAGATTATTTATTGAGTGTTAATCTTAATGTTTTTTCATTAACTGGCCATTAATAAAATTGAACTGGGAAACTTAAAATGAACTAGACATAGAGATTTTAAGTTTAAGACCTTAGACTCAATAGTCCACGATCTTCCTTGAGGATAGATAACCCTTTAATAGATTTCCTTACAGGATAGACATATACCTGTCGGGCGGGGGTAGCCATAATTGGAACTTAAACTTAATTTGGTTGACATAGACATATGGTTCAATTGGGTTAAACTGGGTATTTGTGTCTGACCATCGACAGAGGCTTACACATAATTTAGTGTTCCAGGTTAATAAATCAATATATTACCCAACTATAAGATAACCACTTCATCTTTAAAATGATATTGGAAGAAATCACAACCCTAGATAGTTTTTAATATTGAATTTTCTTAAACCTACTTTCGAACAATTTTATTTACTTGTTTTAAATTTAGAATCGTCATATTTTCAAATCAATCAAACAACCTGTTAGATATTAGTAATCATTTGACCTCATAAAATTAATTATAGATTAGATATTAAGTCCTCGTGGGATCGATGCTTTATACTACTTGAACGATACGTGCGCTTGTGTTATACGCGTGTGTTTACGCCGATCAAGTTATTGGCACCGTTGCCGTGGACTTATTTATCTTTCACTATTAATTTTAGGGTTAGATACGTTACTTGTATCTAATTTCTTTTTACTTATTGTTTTTGTTTTCTTGTGTTCCAGGTTCTCAGAAACAACATGAGACGAACCAGAAGCTTTGAACTCCGATCGCTTGACCCAGAATTTGAAAGAACCATCAGACAGTTGAGAAGGGAAAGGCGAGAAGGCCAAGAAGCTTTAGTCAACATGGAACCTGAACCGTTGGAGGTTGCACCACCAATTCCCATTCGAGACAGAACCATTCTGGTGGTTGACAGACTCATTTCCTGTATTGTACTTCCTCCCTTACTAGCAAATGCGTGTGACATCAAAACATGCATTCAGATGATTCAACAGTCAGTTCAGTTCGGGGGGAATGCAACTGAAGATCCTAATGCCCACATCAGTAACTTCCTGGAAGTTTGCGGCACTTTCAACTACAACAGAGCATCAGAATAAGCAATGAGACTGTGTGTTTTCCCATACTCCTGAAGGACAGAGCTAAAGCTTGGCTACATTCACTACCAGTAGGTTCTATCACAACTTGGAACACTTTAGCCACCAAATTCTTTGCAAAGTACTTTCCACCAGCCAGAACCGGAAAGCTGAGGAATGACATCATATCCTTTGTACAACAAGATTCAGAATCCCTCTGCGAATCTTGGGAAAGGTACAAAGATTTACTCCGGAAATTTCCTCACCATGAGATTCCAAAATGGCTTCAAGTCCAAACATTATATAATGGACTTTCTAGAATAATGAGAACCACAATCGATGCTGCTGTTAGAGGAGCTTTAATGGCAAAATGAGAAGATGAAGCCTGGGACCTAATCGAAGAAATGGCCAACAACAATTCTTTATGGCCAACAAAGGGAGCATGATCCAAAGAATTGCAGGAATAGGAATTATGAAAGTGGAGCCAATACAGCAGTCAACGCCAAGTTAGATCAGATATGCAAATTCATGGAGACTCTTACCACTGGATCCACAAGTTCACCATATGGAGGAGCACCAGAGTCGAACCAACTTGAAGAGACGGTGAATTATGTCAACAATTTCAACAGACAGGGGAACAATCCATATTCCAACACCTACAACCCAGGGTGGAGGAATCATCTCAATTTTTCATGGAGCAACAATTCAGGCCAACATCAGAACTATCCACCACCTGAATTCCAGCAACAGAACAAAAGCCAGGAGCAGGCAAATGAACCAGGAATAACAGAAGTGTTGACCCACTTGAAAAAGATAGAAGCAAAACACAACTCTCAAGCAGCAAGATATGATACTATGTTTCAATCTTAAGCAGCAAAATATGATGCTATGTTTCAATCCCAAGCAGCATTAATTCGAAGTCAATCTGCTTCTATTAAAGCACTGGAGAATCAAATTGGAACACTGGCAAATGCTCAGAGTTACAGACCGCCAGGTACCCTTCCTAGCAACACAGAGCCAAATCCAAGAAAAATTGGGAATGAGCAATGTCATGCCATCATGTTAAAAAATTGTACTGAAATCAACAAAGATGTTGGAGCCAAAACAGCTGTTGAGAAGTTCCAAAATAAACAAAGCAACAGATGAAGGAAAAAGAAGCAAAGGAAAAAGAAACAGATCTTCCACCTCCACCTTTTCCTCAACGTCTTTAGAAGAAAAAATTGGACAAGCAGTTTCTCGGTTCCTAGAAATCTTCAAAAAAGCTACATATCAACATTCCATTTGCAGAAGCGTTGGAACAAATGCCCAGCTATGCCAAATTCATGAAAGACATTCTTTCACGAAAGCGGAGATTGGGAGATTATGAGACAGTAGCATTATCAGAAGAATGCAGCGCCATCATTCAGAGAAAACTTCCTCCAAAGTTGAAAGATCCTGGCAGTTTCACTGTTCCTTGCACCATAGGAGAACATGACTTCGGTAAGGCTCTATGTGATTTAGGTGCTAGTGTTAACTTGATGCCTTTTTCTATTTTCAGGAAACTGCAGATTGGGAAGAAACAATGCCCACTTCAGTCTCACTACAACTTGCTGATAGAACGCTCGTATTTCCAAGAGGCGTAGTTGAGGATGTGCTGGTCAAGGTTGACAAATTCATTTTCCCAGCAGATTTTATTATCCTTGATATGGAGGAAGACCAGACATGCCAATCATCCTCGGGAGACCATTCTTGGCTACAGGTCGAACCATTATTGATGTACAAAAAGGAGAACTAACCATGAGGGTACAAGACCAAGAAGTAACATTCAATGTTTTCAAAGCCATGAATTCCCATATGATGAAAAGAAGGAGGAATGTTCAGACTTGATGTGTGATACATAGTACCGTTCAGAACTCTGATGAAAGACAAAGTTCTACTGACAAACTTAAAGCATGTCAATTACCTGTGGAGCCTGAAGATAAAGCGCACTGCGTACTGAAGAAGCCTATTCTTGCACTACAAGCAAGAGAAGAGAAAAAGTTCCACCAGCTTAACGAATTGGAGGAATTTCACATACAGCCTTTTGAGGATGCCAAATTGTACAAGGAAAAGGCAAGGAAAGACATGATGAGAAGATAGTGCGCATACAACTATAACCAGGGCAGAAGGTACTGTTAAACAAATCAAGGGGGAAATTCTTCCCATGGAAGCCAAAATCACGGTGGTCAGGTCCATTTGTGATCACCAAGGTTTTACCAGACAGAGTCGTTGAGATACATGATCCTGACTCCAACAAAACTTTCAAGGTTAAAAACAAGCGTGTTAAGCACTACAGGGGAGAATCATTTGAGCGAAAAAAAAGAAAGTGTCACACTTTCAGATCTAGCCTAACGTTCGAGAAGTCACGTCTAGCTGACGACTTTAAACTTAGCGCTCGCAGGGAGGCAACCCATGCAATTTTTGTATATATTGTGATCTGGTGTGTTTTATTTTTGTGTGTTTAATTTTTGCAGGTTTAGTCATTTCACGATGGAAGAAGCTCTCGCAAATATTCGCAAGCAATTTCCTTCTCTCCCTCAAAAATCTCTGATGAAAGTTTACAAAGCTCGCTTAGAACGGATGAGACTACTGATGATCAAAGGTATTCCTACTGACATTCGTTGGATTATTGAAGCACGAGTCCGATTTTCAGGTGAGTCTTCTGACTCTTTTATTTCATATCTGTCTGGTTTTGCAAGAAGCACCTATGCAAAGAAACGTAGAGCTAAACAAACGGGTGTTTGTTACACATGTGCACGCTGGAATTGCAATACTCGTTGTCGTTCTATAGGAATGGTGTCTGATAACAGCGAAGATAAGATTAATTTCATTAGGGATTGCTTGAGTAATGAGTCTTTGGATGACATATCTAAAACTCTTGAGACGCATCCCAGTGGATGTGTGTATCATGAAATTCGCATGTTATATGCACAATTCCAAAAGGAAAGACAACTGTTAAGTCTCGGGAATCTGACTCAAAAAGACCCTGTTTGCCAATTTATAAGAAAATTGGATGGGAAGCTTGTCCCTGACGCATAGACGTCAATCAAGCCGTTACTTTTCTTGTAAATATTATATCTCTTTGTCTTTTCTTAATAATTGTGATTTGTTTTGTTGTTTTCTTTTTTTCTTTCTTTTCTCCGACAGGATCCAGACCTTTTTGACTATCACGATATTATTTCGCTACTAATCGTCCTCTGGAAGATACTTGTGCTATTTTTACTCACCCTTTTCAGGTACTATAAATCAGCTCGTCATTGCACTTTTGAAGGCATCCAGAGTTGAGAAAGAATACATATAAAAAATGGAAGCCACTTCAAGAAGACGAGTTGAAAACATCTGTGTATTTTGCGGTAGTAGTGTTGGTGTTAAGCCACAATACGTAGAAGCAGCACAAGAATTGGGTCGAGTCTTAGCTGCAAGAAATATGCACTTAATATATGGCGGAGGCAATCTTGGACTTATGGGGATCGTTTCAAAAGCTGTACAGGAAGGAGGCAGTCACGTTTTGGGAATCACCCCAAAACCCTTGGCAAAAGTAAATCTTATTGAACCATCAAACGGAGAGGAACTGATCGTGCCAGGTATATCTGAATGTTTGGTAGAAATGATTAACAGTGCTGATGCTTTTATTGCTTTGCCAGGTGGCTTGGGTATATTGGAGGAAATTTTTTATTGTGCTATCTTGGGAGAACCTGAACATACACCAGAAACCAATTGGGATGTACAACATTGATGGATTTTATGATTTTCTTTGTGTGTTTCTTGATGATGCCCGGAGAAATGGGTTCGTGTCAAAACCTTTGAAAGAACTCCTCTTTACTGCCAGAACCTGCTCCGGATCTAATAGACCAACTCATAGCCTATGAACCACGAGTTGACCCTATCCTTTCAAGATAAATTTGTCTGAGGACGATCGTGGTAAGAGGCGTAGGATTAATCTGGATCTTAACCTTTAATTTCCTGTAGAATTTCAGCTAACCAGGTATTATTTTCTAAACTCTTCTTCTACTTTTTAAGACATTGGGGACAATGTCTCATTTAGGTTTGGGGGAGGGAATTAGTTGATCAGTACCTTGTTTTTTTTTGTTTTGTGTTGTTTTTATTTTTAGTCCAAAATTTTTCGAAAAATACAAAAAAAAAAAAAGATTTTTCAAAAATTACAAAATTATTTTGCGTTTTTTTGTGTTTTTATTTTGACTAAAAGGGTGAAATTGGTAAGAGATAGCTGAGTAAGGAGTTTCCACTCCTGAGACGTATCTCAAGCCTATTTTCGAAATAAGTTATTTTTGTTTATTTCCTTTTGAATAATTTTTAATTTGTGAATTATCCATAAAACGAACTAAAATGGATCTTCATATGCTCAGTTGACAGGTATTATCAACATATATAGTACATACGGACATGAGTTATAATTGAAAATTTTGTAATATTCAGTGCTTTAGTTTAATTGGAGGAAGCATCTCAAAAAACAATGGAGTAAAAAAAAAAAAACATCTGAGATCCGAGTTATTAAGTCTGTATGGGTGTTTTAACACCTAGTGCCCTAAAACCAACTGGTTTGAGAGTCATTGGCCCAAAGCTCGCTACATGGATCAAAGATGCTGCAAAAATATTTGAAGTCTGAGTAATTAAGTCCTTAGGGGTGTCTTAACACCTGGTGCCCTAAAGCCAACTGGTTTGGGAGCCACCGACCCAACACTCGTTACATAGATGGAAGATATTGTATATAAATAAAAAAAGAAAAAAAAAATCAAAGAAAAAATCAGAAAAATGAGAAAAATTATTCCATTGCTACAAAAAGGTGTGAAATCTGATGGAACTTTAGGACAAAAATATTAATCTCTTATCAACTGCACTTATGACTGTTGTGGGCAAAAATGAGTTGTTTAATATTGTGTTGGCTGTGTATATAGAGAATGGTAAATATAATAGGAGAATTTACATATTTAGTAATTTAGAAAGAAAGAAAACAACTAGTAACTTGGAGTAGAAGTTTCACCTGATTAGTCACTAACTTCTTTATTCTATTTTCGCTTGTCTTTTTGCTTTTGTGTGCATTAATTTCACTACCTTTTTACTTTTGTAAAATTTTTGTGGGTATCGTTGTTGTAAGCCCTCACGAGACTATAACTCGTCCACTAGGGACACATAGGGGTTTAAAGGCTTGTTGCATATGCTAAATGCAACCGTGATCCCTACGAAAGTGGCTTAGTTTAATTTTAATTGTTTCTTATATTTTATTTTGTTGTTTTGCTCGAGGACTAGCAAAATGTTAGGTTTGGGGGTGTGATGAGTGGAAAATATATCAATATTTACCGCCCCTTTTACTTAATATTTCGTTTAGTTTCTCAGGTTTGATGAACGTTTTGATGTGTTTTAGTTTATTTTACAGATAAAATAATATTGGGACACAATGAAATCATTTAGGACGAAATGTGGGTCAAATAAGGGCAAAAATTGGACTTGACATATTAATTTTGGAGATTGGAAACTTGAAAGGGCGTTTTAACGAAGTGCAGTTTTGGAAATTCCAGTTTTGCGCATCTGTCGTATTTTGGGCATAACTTCTTACTCAAAGATCTACAACTGTGAAAGACAAAATAATTTCGAATTCTTAAGATTTCATGCCCGAAATTGATGAACCATCCAGACGTGTGTTGTGTGTAAGTATTAAAGTCACTTTTAATCATTTTCAAAGCAAAAAATAAATTAATAAATAAATAATAAAAATTATTAAATCACCACCAAACATGATAAGAAATTAGTGGAGCAATTAATAATGGATTTGGTGGAGCAATTAGTGGAGTAATTAATAATGGATTTGGTGGATGATTTGATGGAGGCAAAATTTTGCCTATAAATACCAAGCCATTTCATTTGTAAATTCATACTTTCTTCTAAGGAATTCCTTAAGAATACTAAGAAGATTGTATCTTGTTTGTTTATTTATAGCTTTCAGTAATTAATTTCCGCTTTCGCACTTTATTTTCTTTACTTTTCAGTTTTTACTTTCCGCAATTTACTTTTACGCACAGTACTTTTCTTTCTTTAATTTTCAGTTTTTACTTTTCAGTAATAAGGAGGTAACTCCCCTTTGCTGGGGTAAAGGTAAAACTTTTATTACTAATATTTAGATTAATCTCCCTTAATTATAATATATAAACTAGTTAAAACCTGACTTAACGAGGATACCGCCATATTGGTCGGTTGGTAATTATTTAAATTGGTTTTAACCTGACTAAACTGGATACCGCCTGATTGGTCTGTTGGTAATTAATTATTAATTTGACTTAATCTGGATACCGTCTATATGGCTGGTTGGTAATTATCATGCAAAGTTAATATATTATATTAAGGGAGATATCTAAAATAGAAGTAATAAAAGTGGATCCTTTTACCTCAGCATTTTCTTTTATTGTACTTTTACTTTATTTACTTTTCAGCATTTACTTTTTAGTAATTTACTTTCAGAAATTTACTTTTCAGCAATTTACTTTTCAGTAATTTACTTTTCAGCATTTACTTTTCAGCATTTAATTTTCAGTATTTAATTTCACAGCATTTACTTTTCAGCAATTTACTTTTCAGTATTTAATTTTCAGTATTTTACTTTATGTTTTTTATTTTATTTAAATTTTTACTACCCGTAAATATGTGTCGTAACTAAGCCAGTTATCTGGGGTTGTGATGAAATCCAATATCACCGGTTTATAAGGGGTTAGATTATAGCTTGGGTAATATAAAGATTTACTTATTGAGTGTTAATCTTAATGTTTTTTCATTAACTGGCCATTAATAAAATTGAACTGGGAAACTTAAAATGAACTAGACATAGGGATTTTAAGTTTAAGACCTTAGACTCAGTAGTCCACGATCTTCCTTGAGGATAGATACCCTTTAATAGATTTCCTTACATGATAGACATATACCTGTCGGGCGGGGGTAGCCATAATTGGAACTTAAACTTAATGAATCCAGATAATTTGGTTGACATACACATATGGTTCAATTGGGTTAAACTGGGTATTTGTGTCTGACCATCGACAGAGGCTTACACATAATTTAGTGTTCCAGGTTAATAAATCAATATATTACCCAACTTTAAGATAACCACTTCATCTTTAAAATGATATTGGAAGAAATCACAACCCTAAATAGTTTTAATATTGAATTTTCTTAAACCTACTTTCGAACAATTTTATTTACTTGTTTTTAAATTTAGAATCATCACATTTTCAAATCAATCAAACAACCTGTTAGATACTAGTAATCATTTTCAAATCAATCAAACAACGTGCGCTTGCGTTATACGCGTGTGTTTACGCCGGTCAGCGGGCCCACTCGCATTGCGAATTTAAGTGCGGCACACAAGTCACATCAAGCGTCAAATCATTAGTCACTTTGATTGATGTGATGTCTAGTCACTTTGAGTGATGTGACAACTAGTCATTTGTGAGTGATTGATGGTAGTGGTTGTAGGCTTAAATGCCTTTGACTTTTGGAAATTTGGATATGTTTTTGGTATTTGATTTTGGAAAATCAAAACCATAAACACTTAACACATTTTCTCTCTCTCTCTTGGCTACACTCACGGTTTTGGAGCCAAATTTTCCATCCTCCCTCTCTCGGCTTTGAGGCCATTTTCTTCTCCATTTTCTTGCTAGGCCGAGAACAAGAAGAAACCATAGGAAGATTGTGGCAATTTTTCCAATGCTAGCACATGAAGGGTCATCCTAAGGTGATAGGGAAACCAACTTATGAGCATGGAATCCTTACCCAAAGCTTGGAGCTTGAAGGAGACATGGAGCACAAAAATTGGTGGTGACCGAAACTCAAGGAGTCTAAGAAAGTCCACTGTCGAGAGCTTCTAGGAGGAGCAAAATGATTTTGTGTTCGTCGCATCGCATAACCGATCAATGTAAGTATGATTCCGCCGTACTTCTTGATGTATTCACAAATAATTTCTTGCTTGAATTGATCCTTGGGACTTAATAGAAACCCAACAATGGTATCTTGAGCCATTTTGAGCATGAAACTTAATTAGGGTAAAATTAGGGTAAAATCAATTTGAGCATGATTTTATAAAATTAATTGATTGAGTATGCTTGAATGATGATGTATTGAAGTTGTATATGATCAATTTCATGAAAAATTGATTGGATCAATTTTTGCCCAAAATATAAGCTTGGCCGAATATGAATGTTGCCCTAATGTCATGGTATTTTTTGTTTCTTTGATCATTGGATGACTTGAAACAATAGGGAAATGTTGATTTGAGATTTAATTGGATTGAATTTTGAATTGGACAAAATACCACAAAATGCCGAGACTAGTAACCATGAAAATGATGTGATTTTTTGATTCAAATGTGTTGGACATGTGTTGATGATAATAAGCATAATTAATTGAGTGAATTAGTATTTTGAAAATGTTAATTTGGTTAATTAATTATGGCATACACTTTGGTTAATTAATTATGAAATTTGGAATTTGAAATTAAATTAATTGGGCTTAGATTTGGAATTGGGCTTTTAAAGTTGTAATTGGGCTTAATGGGCTTGGTTGGGCCAAGTTTGGTTTAGGCTAATTGGTTGGATCCAATTGAGCCCAAAACCATATCCATAAAGTCCAATTATGACTTAATGGACCTTTAATATTAATTGGGCCTAATGGCCTAAATTGGTTTCTTGGCAAATAAGGGTGATTCCTTAAATGAGCTTTGGTATTTGGGTTTGACCCATATTGACCAAAAGTCCATGCCTTATGAAATTAATTAAAAGCCCATTGGACTTTAAATTAAATTGACATTGGATGTTAATCGGGCTTTGAGACCCGTAACGATTAGATTTAGAATCTAAGTCGTAAAGGTACATTAAAAGTGTAATATTTAATTTGGAATTAAATAAGGAATTAGTATTAAATACGAATTAAATTGGATTTAATGTTGTAGTTTAATTTAATTCAAGAATTCGTACTTTGAGTACTTATTCGTAAATCGAGTTGGACTCGCACAAAATCAAATCGTTGTTTGAACATTGGATGATCATTAATTATTAGATTAATTAATTGGATTAGATTGATTGATAACATGCTTTTGTGAATACATGGATGCAATGTATGAATAATGCATATCGGATGGATATTAGATGGGTGAGGGCAATTTTAGAAATTGTTGTAATAAATTTAGAATTTATTAATTGGACCTGCGTGTCCAGCCTATTACCTCCTTACTCTTTGTATTTCTCTTCTCACATATTCCCCTCAATGTAAATGAGGTTTCTTTAGAAGTGTTATGTAATCGGGTAGAAGTAATATTTGTGCTAGCGGGAGAGAGGAAAAGGAGAGATTTGTTCTAGGAACAATGTTTAAATATCCATCCGCATATCATTATTATATTTATTTACTTACGCGCCTTATTATGTGTTTAGAATGCATGTTTAAGGGTGTATGATGATGAGACCTTAACAAAGATAATTAATTGGTCGCCAATTACGCGAAAAACCCTCACAAAATATTAAGCGTTTTTCCTTCCATTGAGTGATTCTTACTCAAGATCCAAGACTGGCATTGGTTTGTTGGCCAAAGTCAAGACCTTTGTCTGTCGCAGATGTGTTTGAATCATGAAGGCTTTGTTCCATATAGGTGTCTCGTCCAAGTTATGATTTGTTGGCCAAAGTCAAGATCACTTCTTGTCCATCGATATTGATTACGAAGCTTTCCAAGGTCAATGGGTTCCGCTTAACTGGGATCACTAAGTTTGTTGTGCCAAATCCAAGGCTTAGTTGATTAAGAGGAAAAAGGTTAGGCAATATATTGGATATATTGGCATATATAAGATATATATTTCGGACTTGGATATCCACCTACTGGATCTAGAAATTGGATGTGATCCAATTGATCTTAGAGATCTACCTAGTTAATTATCATACAATTTGTTGGCCAAAGTCAAGATTGTGTGTTATTTAACGGGATCCTAGCCCACTAGGAAACAAGGTTTCCCGAGTACTCACCAGAGGGTTAGAGGCTCGCCGAAAAATAGTGGGAGGCAAGTATTAAATTTGCAATATTCGTTTAGTTACTTGCCATACGCGCTCATTTCAATTTTTCGTCATATAAATTAATATATTAGTTGGACTAATATTTAATGTTGTTTTAGTTAAACAGTTGGACTGTATTCAAACTATTTCATTTATAGTTGATTATATAATTGGATTATAGTAATCAATATATTTGAATTAACTAATTTCAATTAATAGTTGATTTTATAATTGGATTATAGTAATCATATAATTGAATTTAATCTATTAAATTATAGTTGATTATATAGTTGGACTATAGTAATCATTATAATCAATAGTACCTAAAATCGTTGATTAAATAGTTGGACTATTAGAATCAAGATAATTGAAAGATTAGTGTTTAAAACATAATCCTGGGTGAAAATGTATTTAAACGACTTTAATTTTCAAATTGGGAATAAAATCTCAGGATAGTCCTGGGTGACCGAGAAGTTACTTTATTTGATATAGTGACATCTCGAGCCTAAGCTTGGAGTTAAGCAAATAGTAGAGAATGATCTTTGGAAGATTCATGTGATGATAACTTTAGTGCTTAATCCGTTATGGTTGCCGCAAAGACTCCTTAATTTCTTAGTCAGAACTAAGGATTAGATCCTTATAGTATGATATTGAAATTGAAGGATCTTCATAGATCTATTCTTAGATCTTTGAAGTACAAATTGCAATAGAAAACTCTTGGAGAGTTAATGGCTATTCTCAAGGAGACAAAGCCAAAGTTTGCAATAAGGCAAGAAGCGCAATGCGCATCTTATTTAGACATTCTAGAAGGCCAAAGCTTGGCCAAAGGCTTCTGGAATGAGGAAAATGGGCAAAGGCAAAATCATTATAGTCTTCTAGGAAGACAAAAGACATATCCCAAGATGTCTGCCTAAACTGTGGCAAACGGGGTGACCGGCGTAAACACACACGTATAACGCAAGCGCACGTATCGTTCAAGTAGTATAAAAATATCGATCCCACGAGGACTTAATTCCTACTGTTGTTATTAATTGATGATACTATTTATTTACAAATATCTAATTAAAGGAGAAGTGAATTGATTGCTTGAAATGATTTGATTTGTAGAGTTGCTAAATAAATAAATAAATAAAAAGACAAAAGAAAATACTAAGGAAAATAAAAAGACTCAAAGATCTAGGGTTGTTAATCTTTCTAATATCAATTAAAAGATGAAGTAGTTAAATCATAGTTGGATAAATTATTGAATTATTAATCTGGAACACTAAATTATGTAAAAGCCTCTTTCGAATGATCATTTACAAATACCTATTATAATCCAATTGAACCATATGTCTATGTCAATTAAATTACATAGATTCATTAAGATTGAATTCCAGTTATTGATTACCCCCGCCCAACAGGTATATTCCTATCCTGTAAGGAAATCTATTAAAGGTTTATCTATCCTTAAAGAAGATCGTGGGTTGTTGAGACTAAGGTCTTAAACTTAAAATCCCTATGTCTAGTTCATTTTAAGTTTACCTAATCAATTTTATTAATGGCCAGTTAATAAAAAGCATTAAGAATATGACTCAACAAATAACTCTTTAATTACCCAAACTATAATCTAACCCTTTTTAAATCCGGTGATATTAGATTTAATCACAACCCTAGATATTTAACTTAGTTACTATACATAATTAAAACTGATAAAAACTTAAAAGATATAAAATGAAATTGCAGAAAGTAATTAAAATAAATAAATGAAATGATAAGGTAAAAGGAAATAACTTCTACTATTCACTATTTAGATATCTCCCATAAAATAATATATAATCTTGTGATATTTTAAACCAACCGTCCAGAATGGCGGTATCCTGATTAAGTCAAATTCAAATATACCAGCCATAAGGCGGAACATAAATATAAACTTAAACCAACCGTCCAGTATGGCGGTATCCTCATTAAGTCAGGTTTAACCAGATTAAATTAATAACCAACCGTCCGAAAATGGCGGTATCCTTTATTAATTCAGATTTTAAATAGTTTATATATTATTTTTTAAGGGAGATTAATCTAAATAGTAAAAGTAAAGTATTACCTTATTACCTCAGCATAGAGAAGTTACCCCCTCATAGATGGATAGAATTACTACTACAAAGCGTAAATAAAACTGAATATAAGAAGAAAATAAGAAGAACTCTCTTTTATTTAAGTATTTACAGAGGATTTGGTACATTTGAAACTAAAAATTCGAAATCTATTTATAGGCAAAAAAATCCAATTTATTATTATTATTTTTCTGATTTTTATTTTTTTATTATTTTATTATTTTTTTTTTGGATCGCTGAATTTTCGACACGTGGCATGGTGGCTAAAAAAGACGGCTCATTGAATTTTTGACATGTGGCATGGTGGTGCAATTACCAAAATACCCTCGGTGTCGGGACGCCCAAAATTACCAAAATACCCTTTTCGTCAAATTTCACAGTTTTGCTCCAAATCACCTCCAGAATATCTTGAAACTTTATTTCGGTGTCGGGATACCCAAAATTACCAAAATACCCTTTGTGTCGGGACGCCCAAAAATTACCAAAATACCATTTTTGCCAAATTTCACCAAATTTCACAGTTTTGCTCCAAATCACCTCCAGAATGTCCTGAAACTTTATTTATCTACAAAATAACACAAAACACATCAAAATATTCACAAAACTCAAGAAACTATACAAAATATTAAGTTAAATGAGTGAGAAATAGTGATAGTTTTACCACTCATCACGGGGTCACTGGAAACATGACTGCCGTATGGACAAGGCAGACATGAAGGAATTGAAGACGGTGCAAGGCTCCGACTTCAAATTTGTTTGTTATAAACATGTTCACTGCTAGTATTAACATTGGATTTTAGATACTAAATGTGGTAAATAAATATGTACGGGTGTGCAGTATCTGCTGTAAGTAGGATACTGACTTCAGTTGAGATTAATCTGCGAGTTGGAAACGGGACGACAGTCGCTGTTTTAACCGTAGAAACCTAAGTTAAGGAACTACCATTCGAGTGTGTACTTAAATTAGGAAATCGTTAAATGTAACTAGTTTGACTAGAAATATTATTTCTATATCAGGGTTTAACCCGTTGTCGGTATACCTTTATATTCTATAACACTAAAGTGTTTTATTTTATAAAGATGATATTGAGATAAACATAATAGATGTGAATAACAGTATTTATATTTAAAATATAAATTAATCTCAAACGTATAACATGACAAACAAATAGCTCAAACTGATTTAATCAGTTAAGACTTATAAGTGGCATTGTTGTCTGGGACACAATTAACAAGACTTGTATATCCACACTTTTGGAGAGTGGGTACTAGGACAAATTTGATTCTATTCAAATGATGTCTACGAATCTAGTTTATTGGGCAAAATGCCTAAAACACCTTTTACTTGGTAAAAGTGTAAGTGCCACCGATTTGTTAGCCCTCGTTCATAGTGACGTACGTGGGCCCATGTCTAGCTAGGCTAGAGGTGGATATGAATATTTCGTGACCTTTACGGATGTGGCATCGCGTTATGTTTATGTGTTTCTTTTGAAACATAAATCGGAAACTTTTGATGAATTCAAAGAGTTTCGACACGAAGTAGACAAACAGACCAGCTAAAGTATTAAACCATCACGGTTAGACCATGATGAAAATACTTAAGCAATAAGTTTCTCATATACATGAAAGAGTATAGTATTCTTTCAATGAGGACTCCTCCCGGAACACGTCAATTTGACAGTGTGTCTGAACGGAGAAACCAATTTTTGTTAGACATAATAAGGTTAATCATGAGTCGCTCTGAGCTACCATTTCCTTCAACGGATACGCATTAAACAGTGCAAAACTTATTTTGAATAAGGTTCCATAAAATCTGTTTGACAGAGTTCATATTAGATATGAACAGAAAAGAAACCGGGTTTTCTCATTCCTGAAGATTTGGGTATGCTAGGCATAAGTTTGGATGATACCAAACTAGAACCCAAATCGGATAAGTGCCTAATTGTAGGTTATCCTAGGGAAACCTAAGTATAATACTTATACAACTCACAAGAGAACAATGTAATTGTTGCTCTCCATGCGGTTTTCCTAAGAGGAATACCTATATGCAGTGGTAAGTGGGAGGAAAGTAAAACTCGATGAAAATCAGAGTAATACTATTCCAGACATTGATTCCTTACTGGAACACAAATAGTTCATCAAGGATGAAACTATAGCATAATCTTCGAATACACAAGAACCGCGTAAGTTGGAGAGAGTCAAAAAACAACCTAGAAGGTATGGGTTTCTGATCTCACCTCATAAAAGATGTCAATCTTATTGAGGAATACGAACTGACTACGTATGAGGAAGTGATAAAAGGTATCGACTCCCTATTATGGCAAAGTTCCAAAAGTCCGAAATGGATTCCATGTATACCAACCAAGTTTGGATACTAGTTGTTGTACCGGAAGGCATTGTGCCTATTGGTACTATATAAGTCTTCAAGGAAGACATACGTGGATGACAACATACCAACGTACTAAGCTAGGCTTGTAGCGAAAAGGTATCATTATCAACATTGTGTCGATTATGACGAAACCTTTTACCGTTGCCATTGTTAAATCCATTTGGACAATGCTTGCTGATGCTGCATGTTTCATTTATGAAAAGTGGCAGCTGAATGCAAAACCGCTTTCCTTAACGGAAACCTTTTGGAGGATGTTTACAATATCCTGACGATTTTTGTCATACCAAAACTAACAAACAAGGTTTGCAGGTTATTCGATCCATGTATGGATTGAAGCAAACATTGGGTTCTTGGAACTATAGTTTTGATGTAATCATAATGGTATATGATTTAATTCAAAACGAAAATGATTCTTGTGTATATGAGGAGGTTAGTGAGAGCGTACTGACAAGGAATATCCTAAATAATGATGACATATCATTTCTTGGAAATGATATTCCCATAATACAATCGGTGAAAGCTTGGCTTTCATGAATAATTCTCCGTAGAATTCTTGAGAGAAACAACCTTTATTCTAGGAATAAAGATCTACTGGGATAGATTTAAAGTTGTTAATACTCTCCGAGAACTCGTACATTGAAATAAATGTACGCAACCTGGTGTCTCATACGCTTTGAGCATATGGAGTCACAATCAGGCCAATCCAAGTGATAGTCACTGGATTGATGTTAAGAACATCCTTCAGTATCTTAGATGAACTAAGGATGCTGTCTTATACTATGGAGAATGAGAACTTGAAGTGACTGGGTTCACTACTGCAAGTTTCCAAACCGATTATAACGACTATAAGTCGTAATAACGGTACTATAAAGTTTGAATAACGGGACAATGAGCTAGAAATCTTCCAAGCAAGATACTGTACCGAATAAAAAATAAAAGCGGGATATTGCTGTAGCTGAGGCAGCAATAGAAGCCATTTGGGTCGATAATAATCCTAATTAGATTAGGAATAATTCTGTTAGCAGCTGAGCTAGGCTACAGCACAGGCTAAAGAATTAATGGTCTCATCAACGATCCAGACATATATATGTTAGACAGTTATGACCCATAACGTCACTATTTGTAAAAGACATTGTGTTTTTGTTCAAATTAATTATGTAGCAATGGAAATTGCCTTTTATCATTTCGTAATTAGATTATTTAAATGTGTGAATGATGAAAGTCCTTATGATTAGTTCTGGATTGAGATGATATGAGACAGTATCAATCCACGACGGTTTAATCATTAAATATCCCTAGTCGTAGTATTATCGAGACTGGACATCGATAATGCGGAATAGACTAGTGTAGGCATTGCATTTTCGCATGTGAAACCCGATGATGAGTCTCAATTGGAGGCACTACCTTTTTAGCTAAGGATATTGCGGGAAACGGAGGTCGGAAGGGGAAATTCGGAATAAGTATGTCATCAAGTTCATTCCACAAGTTCACTGTCTTCGTTGGTGCTGCGTTCGTTACTTCGTTCGAACCTCGTGCAGATTGCGGACGTTCATGCCACGTTCGAGTAGGCGTTCGAACGAAGCCGGCAATTCTGGTTTTGCTGTTAGCCTCACACCTCAGCCCATTTAGCCCCCAGTGCTTCTGATTCTATAGCCAAATACAATATCAAAGGTCTGCCCGGTCTCGGAGGTCTCAATACAGGTGGCTTTACCAAGTACTCTCTGATTCTGTCGAAGGCGGTCTAACACTGTTCATTCAATCTCACTGGCTGATCTTTTCTCAACAGTTTGAAGATAGGCTCACATACCGATGTCAGCTTGGCAATAAACCGACTGATGTACTGAATCTTCCCCAAGAATGCTCTGACTTCCTTTTCTGTCTTCGGTGCAGGCATTTATGTGATTGCCTTGATCTTTTCGGAGTCTACCTCTATTCCGCCCATTCCCACTGTATGACCAAGCAATTTCCCTGATGTCACCCCAAACACACATTTCTTGGGGTTAAGCCGCAGGTTATATATGTCAACTCTCTGAAGGAACCTTTCCAATGCCTCAATATGCCCAACTCTTGTCTCTGATTTCACCATCATGTCATCCACATACACCTCAATCTCTTTGTGCATCAAGTCATGGAAAAGTGTAGTGGCCATCCGCTGATAAGTAGCTCCCGCATTCTTAAGCCCAAACAGCATAACCTTGTAACAATAGGTACCCCACTCGGTAACAAATTCAATCTTGTGTATACCTTTCTCATCTCTCCTAAATTTGGAAGCAAATCTCTTCCTTGTGAGACAAGGTGAAGCCCTAGCCCTTCTTTATATAAACAACCCCTAACCTAGCCATCCCCCCTCTCCAATCTCTCTAGCTCATACACACAATTCACACAAGAATTATAGCAAGAAATAATAGACATCAAAAGCATATCACTCCCTTGATCCTTACCCTCACACCACCGAAAATTACACCAAAACAACCCCTAACCACCACCGAAAATCACACAAAACATAGCAGCCTAAACCACACCAAAACAGACCTTAAAATCCCTTAAAACAGTAACATAAAAGACACTTACAATCCTTGAAATAACCACACAAAACCACACCAAAAAGAACATCAAAACAGTCCACCAACAGTAAGCAGAAAATACAGAGGGAACGACAGCAAAACCATAAGGAAACAGCAGCAAAACGGAGTCGGAACAGTAGCTCGAGTGGCCGAACAGCGAAGGAAGAAGCAAACCAGTGAACCAGAAGAGTTGCGGAGCTTTACCCCTTCCGATCTTCGTGGAACGCGAGTCCGAGAGACAGCTTAAAAGGTTAGACCTGAGGGTATCTTTCACACTTATTCTTATTTAATTTCAGGTCATTTATTTTTGATTATATTTCCTGTATTTGGGGCATTCGTTGTGTGTATGATGTGTATTGTGGGTATTGGATGAATGGAAGAGTGTTGTCTCTTGTGGTATATAGGATGGAAACCCAGACGTAAATTCCGTAGCCGAATCCGAATGGACGGTAGTGCGGTCTGTACTTGGGACACAACTCCACGTACCACTTGAGTAAACGGCACCTTCTCTTGTTTTGTGTTGCTTTGGTTTATTTAATTCTTGTCATTTAAATTCTGCATGTTGTTCATTCCCGTATGATACGATCGAGTGCATGGGCTTAGTAAGTGTGATGAAAGGTTCCCTAATTGGAGGGTTAAAATCCTTCACCACGATGCTCTGCCGCACCGATTGATATGTGTTCGGTTGAATGCGAAATACGTTCAATCGGACATACTTAGTTTGATATGATTGTCTTTATTTTCGTATGCATGATTCAACCGAGTGCATGGGCTTAGTAAGTGCGATGTGAGACCCCCTATGGGGAGGGGCTAAATCCCTTTACCACGAGGCTTCGCCGCGCCGGTTGATGTGTGTTCGGTTCGATACAAGATACGTTTAATCGGGCACACTATGTTTAATAATATTGCTTTTCATTCTATGTATGCATGATTCAGTGGAGCGCATGGGCTTAGTATGTTGGTCTAAAGGTCCTCTCTTTGAGAGATCAAGAGCCCCAAAAAGCCACCTTTACGGCAGTACTTCGCCGCGCCCCCCCTTTATTTTGTCGTTTATGTATTGCGTCCCATTTCATGCATCAGGTCTGTTCCCGTTCGAACGCGTTTACGAACGCAACTCGAACGCGCATGTATTTTGCCTTGTCATGCATCAGGTCTTACTTTTGTTCGAACGCGTTCACGAACGCAATACGAACGCGAGCATTCTGTTTCATTTCTGTTCGAACGCGTTAACAAACGCCCCACGAACGAGAGCATTCTGTTTCATTTATGTTCGAACGCGTTATCAAACGCCATACGAACGCGAACCTTCTGTTTACCATTCGAACGCGTTTATGAACGCTACACGAACGCACACGCGCTTTCTTAGTTTCATAATGTATCAGGCCTGGTTCCGTTCGAACGCGTTCTCGGACGCTACACGAACGCAAACCTTCTGTTTATCGTTCGAACGTGTTTACGAACGCTACACTAACGCGCACCCACTGAACTGAGTCCTCTTCATTAGATTTCATGCATAGTTCTCCTAGTAGCTATCCCCACATGTATGAATACAAATATGTTAATGTATTACAATCCATATGCTTATGTCATGATAACATTTGAGTATTATTTCTTGCGGTATATCGGATGGAAACCCAGACGTAAATTCCGTAGCCGATTCCGAATGGACGGTAGTGCGGTCTGTACTTGGGATACAATTCCACGTACCACTTGGAAAAGTGCCCATATGTGTGCTTGTATGGTTAATATGTGTGCTTGTGTTTTCCTGAATGTAATATGCAAATGAAGTTGTATGTTTGTTGCTATTTTGATATATGTTAAGCATGCAATTTTAAATGTGAGATATATGTGAAATGTGTGCATAAGTTTTATTTTGCATGTGAGAATTTAGAAGCATGATACTCTTGGAAATAAGTGTTATTTAAGCTTGATTAAATTATTACATAAATCCTTTCATTACAAGTGACATAAGTAAGGGACCATTCCGAACCCAACGGTTTGAGGTCTTCCCTGCGAGGGGTGAGTGCGGCCTTAAACCTTTGTCCCGGTTCACACCGGGTGGCGACTCCATGTTATTTAGTACTTCCCAACTAGTGCCGCGAGCCTAGAAACGGCGTCGCCCAGGTCATGTTGTCCATAACTAGTATCGCACTTGTGCGTGTTATGGAAGCGTAACAGCATAGTTCTCATATATTTAAGTATTGGATACTTATACAAGTTTGGTAGGAAGTTGTGTTTTACCGATGGTACGGAAAACAGCTTCGCTCTAGATAGACCCCACAGAATCCCATTGGTAGTATGACTATATGTCTATGGGAGTCCGTATCAGGGTAGGTGTATTTGGTCTTAACCTGAGACTTACATCGATAGTACTTGTGACAATCAATACGTTTTGGTTTTGGTCGTCCAGAACTTTAACAGGTTCTGTGTACACCTCTTCTGGGTTTATTGAGAATCGTAGTGTATTGGGTGTGATGTCAAGACAGAAGTATCACTTCAGTCATATGGAGATGATGCTCACACAGGGATACAGAACTGGTTCTCTAAAAGGTTACAACCGTCGGGATAATATGACTAGGTCATGATTATCCGATAATAAAGAGACTAGTTGCTTGTGATCCGATATATGCTTCGTACGGGGCAGACATTATTCCAGCCCCAGGCCTTGCATGTGACATCAGATACTGGATCACGAGATACACAATACTACGTATACTACGCCTGACATATATTATATATTCCATTAAGAAAATTTCTGGAGAATTGGGTAGGCATGACGCTTTGCTAGAAGCCAACCTTGTCTCGTAAATCGGTAAGAACGTAGTACAAGGTACGTACGTGTTCGGATAGTCCGACGACTGGATTTACTGCCAATATATCTAGGGATCTCTTGGGTCGCTTCTCGAAGATTCACCGATGATGTATGATTCAAAATTTATTAATCTGGGATTAATAGCGGAGAGACTTTATCTGGGATAAAGTACTTTTGATGAGAGAGAACGGTTAATTTGGAATTAATCGATAAAATAATATATTCGATATATTATACGAAATTGGATTTCGACGCGGAATTAAAATTGGATTTTAATTCGGGCTAACGAATTGATTTAGAATTAATTCGCAAGCGACGTGAATAGTAATTTTGCTAGGCATGATTATTTAATTAAATTTGATTTAATTACGACGCAACGGAAAACACGTTAATTCGAAATTAACGAAATTGAGCCCGGAATATGTTTGCGACGCCACTCTGATTTTGAATCAAGTGCGGCCGCAAGTCACATCGCGAGTCACATCACTTGTCACTTTAGTGATAGATGTCTTATCACTTTTTTGGTGAGTGACATGCAGTCACTATTTATGACATAAGTAGGTGTGGGCATTTAATGCCATTTTGGATCCAAATTTGGCTTTGACTTTTGGGAAAGCATATACCATTTTTGGTAGTGGTTTTTCGTTAGGTTTTTGAAAAACAAATAACAAAAGAATCAAAAGAAACTCTCTCTCTTTTTGGCCTAAAAACTATGACTCTCCAAAGAAGAAAGGAAGCTTGATTTTCTTTCATCTTTTGCTAGAACAAACAAGGAATCAATACAAGGTGATAGGGAACCGAACTAAGAGCTTGGAATCCTTTAAAGCTTGGAGCTTGATCATCTTCATCAACAAAAGGGAGCCTTGGCCGAATACTTCACAAAGGGAGGAAAAGTTTTGTTGATCATCACATCAAAAGCCGTTCATTGTAAGTGTGTTTTCCGCCTCACTTCTTTGAGTATTCATTCTATTTCTATGCTTATATTGATCTTGGGACCACCCTAGAAATCAACAATGGTATCATGGAGCAATGTTTAAGCATGAAAATGATTAGGGTAAAATTTGGGTAAATTGATTTTGAGCATGTTTTGACTAAATTACTTGTTTGAGCATGCTTGTATATGGATGACTTGGACTTATTTAGGATCAATTTCATGAAAAATTAATTGGATCAATTTTTCCCCAAAAATGAGGCTTGGCCGAATGTGTATTACCCTTGTAAGTCATGGTATTTTTTGTTTTTGATCATTGGATGAGTTGAAAAATATGGGTAATGTTGATTTGTAATTCAATCGGATTGAAAACGAAATCGGACAAATAAAACCCCTAAATGCCGTGAGCTTGTAAGCATGTAATGACTTGATTTTTGATTCAAAAATGTTGGACATAAGTTGAAAAAAAGAGTACATGATTAATTGATTAAATTTGTATTTTGGAAATATGGATTTAGATAATTAATTGATGTATTACACTTTAGTTAATTGAATTTTAAAATTTGGAATATTGAAATTTGATTAAATGGGCTTGATTTTGAATTGGGCTTGTAATTGTTGTATTTGGGCCTTATGGACTTGGTTGGGCCAAGTATGTTTGGGCCAAATAGATTGGATCCATATTGGGCCTAAATCATTCCATTAAGTCCAAATATAACAAATGGGCTTTAAATGTTTAATTGGGCCTAATGGGCCAAAATTGGTTTCTTGGCAAATAAGGGTGATTCCTTACTTGGGCCTTGGTATTTGGGTTTGACCCATATTGACCAAAGTCTGTGCCTTATGAAATCAATTAAAAGCCCATTGGACTTTTAATTAAACAACATTGGATGTTAATTGGGCTTTGAGACCCATTAAGATTAGATTTGGAATCTAAGTCGTTAAAGCGCATTAAAAAGTGTAGATATTTAATTTGGAATTAAATAAATGAATAGTATTGAATACGAATTAAATTAAATTTAAAGAGTAGTTCGATATAATTCAAGAATTTGTACTTCGAGTACTTATTCACAAACGAGTTGGACTCGCGCAAATCAAATCATTGTTTGAACATTGGATGATCACTAATATTCAAAGATTAATTAATTTGATTAGATTGATTGAATAACATGCTTGAATGAATACATGAATGTGATGAATGAATAGCGTATATCAGATGGATATTAGAAGGGAAAGGGCAATTTTAGAAATTGTTGTAAATTTAGAATTTATAAATTGGACCTGCGTGTCCAGCCTTCTCTCTTTATTGATTCTTTGTATTCTCTTCTCACCTAATTCCCCTCAATGTTAATGAGGTTTCTATTATTGTATTATGTAATTGGGTAGAAGTAGAATAGTGTTAGCCGGGGAGAGGAAATGAAGTGATTTGTTCTAGGAACAAGTTGTTAAATATCCATCCGCATATCGTTATTAATTTATTTTTCGCGCCTTATTATGCTTTTAGAATGCATGCTTAAGGGTGAATGATGAGACCTAACAAAGATAATAAATTGGTTTCCAATTTACGCGAAAAACCCTCAAAACATATTAAGCGTTTTCCTTCCATTGAGTGATTCTTACTCAAGATCCAAAATTGGCACTGGTTTGTTGGCCAAAGTCAAGACCTTTGTCAATTGCGGATGTGTTTGAATCATGAAAGCATTGTTACATATCGGTGTCTTGTCCAAGTCGTGATTTGTTGGCCAAAGTCAAGATCACTTCTTGTCCATCGACATTGATTACAAAACTTTCCAAGGTCAATGGGTCCCGCTTAACTGGAATCATTAAGCTTGTTGTGCCAAAGCCAAGGCTTAGTTGATTCAGAGGAAAAAGGTTAGGAAAATATATTGGATATATTGGCATATATATTGTATATATGTTTCGGACTTGGAGGTCCACCTACCGGATCTAGGAATTGGATGAGATCCAATTGATCTTCGAGATCTACCTAGTTAAATATCATACAGCTTTTTGGCCAAAGTCAATGTTTTGTGTTATTTAACGGGATCCTAGCTCACTAGGAAGCTAGGTTTCCCGAGTACTCAACAGAGGGTTAGAGGCTCGCCGAAAAATAGTGGGAGGCTAGTATTGAATTTGCAATTTCGTTCAAATACTTAGCTTTACGCGCTTTCAAATATTTCGTCAAAATTATCTTATTAGTTGGACTAATATAATTTTATTTTTCTTGTAATAGTTAGACTGTACCCAAGACATTGTTAATTGGATAATTAGAATATCGCAGTTAAAATGACAGGAAAGAACAGTGTCCGGGACATCATCATGGCGATAATGTCTTCAACGACACTAACTTTTCCGATTGGGACATGAATCTAAGGATAGTCCTTGGATCCGAGAGGCTGCTATATACTATAGAGAGACCTCTTGGGCCTAAGCCCAGATCTGATCAGTTGCTCGAGCTAGATCTTTGGAAGACACATAGCGATGACAACGCAACTGCTCAATCTATCATGCTTGCTGCTATGACTCAGCAATTTCGTCGACAGAACAAGGGATTGGATCCCTATACAATGTTGGCGAAATTGAATGATCTACACTGATCTAACCTAGATCACAAAGATATGAGTTACAGAAGAAGCTCTTCCATGCTCGGATGTCGGACGGTACGTTTGTTGAACATCATGTGACACAGATGATTACCGATATCGAGCAGCTTGGACAAATGGGGATTGTCTTTGAGATAGAGACCTCTATAGATTTGATCTTGCAGTCTCTCCCTGACACTTGGAGTGGGTTCATCATGAACTACAACATGATGAACCAAGAGCAGACTCTTAGAGAGCTGATATCTACGCTGCATGAGGCAGAGAAGGAACTTCTTAAGGGCAAGAAGCGCGAGAGGCACTTTTCTTCTACATCTCAGACTCTGAGGGCTGGGCCCAAGGCGACTGGAGGTGTTAAAAAGAAGAAGCATAAGAAGAAGGGCAAGGGCAAAGCGTCAAAGGCTTCTAGGAAGCCAAAGGACAAGTCTCAGGATGTATGCCTCCAGTACGGCAAGCGGGGTCACTGGAAGCGTGACTGTCGCAAGTACAAGGCGCTCCAGAAGGAGATAAAGGCAGACAAGGCACTGGCCTCAGGTATGTTTGTTATAGAAATAAACATGACTACTTCTAGTTTTAAAAATTGGATTTTTGATTTTGGTTGTGGTACTCACATTTGTACTGATGTGCATGATCTGTGGATTAGCAAGAAACTGGCGTCAGGAGAGATTGACCTCCGTGTTTGAAATGGGACTCCAGTCACCGTTTTGGCCGTTGGCACTTTTGTTTTAGAACTGCCCTCGGGGCATGTACTTGAACTTATAAACTGTTATTGTGTACCTAGTTTATGTGGGTACACTTTTGTATTTAGAAACACTGGGTGTTTTATGTATAAAAACGATATAGAAATTTGCACAGCTGATGCAAATAATGGTCTTTATATTTTGAATATAAATCAATCTCAAAATGTAACAAACAAAAGGCTTAAAGTAAGTCATAAAGATGAAACTTATATGTGGCATTGTCGTCTGGGACACATAAATAAGACTCGCATATCCACACTTTCGAAGAGTGGGTACTTGGACGGATTTGATCCAAATTCATATGAAGACTGCGAATCTTGCTTATTAGGCAAAATGCCTAAGTCACCTTTTAGCGGTAAAGGTGTACGCGCCACCGAATTGTTAGCCCTTGTTCATAGTGACGTTTGTGGGCCCATGTCTAGCCAGGCTAGAGGTGGATATGAATACTTCGTAACCTTTATGGATGATGCATCACGTTATGGTTATGTGTATCTTATGAAACACAAGTCAGAAACTTTTGAGAAATTCAAAGAGTTTCGACATGAAGTTGAAAAACAGACCGGTAAAAGTATTAAGACATTACGGTCGGACTGTGGTGGCGAATACTTGAGTAATGAGTTTCTTGACTACTTGAAAGAATATGGTATTCTTTCACAGTGGACTCCTCCCGGAACACCACAATTAAACGGTGTGTCTGAACGGAGAAACCGAACATTGTTAGACATGGTAAAGTCTATGATGAGTCACACTGAACTACCTATTTCCTTCTGGGGATATGCATTAAACAGTGCAATACTTATTTTGAATAAAGTTCTGTCAAAGTCTGTTCAACAGACACCATATGAAATATGGACAGGAAAGAAACCAGGTTTCTCATTCCTGAAGATTTGGGGTTGCTGGGCATACGTCAAATGTTTGGAAGGTACCAAATTAGAACCCAAGTCGGATAAATTCCTATTTGTAGGATATCCTAGGGAAACCAAAGGATATTACTTCTATCACCCACGAGAGAACAAAGTTTTTGTTGCTCTACATGAGGTTTTCCTTGAAAGAGAATTCCTAAATGCAGTGATAAGTGGGAGGAAAGTAGAACTCGATGAAAATCGGAGTGATACTGTTCCTGTCATAGAATCCTCAAAGGAACATGAACAGTTCATCAGGGATGAAACTGTACCACAATCTTCGAATACACAAGAACCACGTAGGTCGGAGAGAGTCAGAAAACAACCTCAGAGGTATGGGTTTATGATCTCACCACATGTAGATATCAATCTCATTGAGGAAGATGAGCCGGCTACGTATGAGGAAGCAATACAATGTATCAACTCCGGTATATGGCAAGATGCCATGAAGTCCGAAATGGATTCCATGTACACCAACCAAGTTTGGACACTGGTTGATGCACCAGAAGGCGTAAAGCCTATTGGATGCAAATGGGTCTTCAAGAAGAAGACCGACATGGATGGCAACATACAAACTTACAAAGCTAGGCTTTTAGCGAATGGGTATAGTCAACGACATGGTGTCGATTACGATGAAACTTTCTCACCCGTTTCCGTGATTAAATCCATTCGGATAATACTTGCTATTGCTGCATATTTCGATTTCGAGATATGGCAGATGGACGTCAAAACCGTTTTCCTTAACGGAAACCTGTTGGAGGATGTTTATATGCAACAGCCTGACGGTTTTGTCTTGCCTAAACATGCAAACAAGGTTTGCAAGTTAAATCGGTCCATTTATGGACTAAAGCAAGCGTCGCGTTCTTGGAATCAACGTTTTGATGAGATCATAAAAGAATATGATTTCGTTCAAAACGAAGATGATCCTTGTGTGTACAAGAAGGTTAGTGGGAGCGCACTGACTTTCATTGTCCTTTATGTTGACGATGTATTGCTTATGGGCAATGACATTCCCATGGTAACATCGGTGAAAGCTTGAATTTCATTAAAATTCTCCATGAAAGATCTAGGAAAAACAGGCTTTATTCTGGGAATAAAGATCTACCGGGATAGATCTAGAAAGCTGCTTGGACTCTCCCATAGCACGTACATTGACAAAGTTTTGAAGAGATTCAACATGGATTAGTCCAAGAGGGGACTGTTGCTAGTGTCACAAAGCGTCACTCTATCTAAAGACATGTGTCCTAAAACTAAAGATGAGAGAGACAACATGAGTCGGATACCGTTCGCCTCGGCAGTCGGATCGATCATGTATGCCATGAAACCGAGCCCGGAATATGTTTGCGACGCCACTTCGATTTTGAATCAAGTGCGGCCGCAAGTCACATCGCGAGTCAAATCACTTGTCACTTTAGTGATAGATGTCTTATCACATTTTTGGTGAGTGACATGCAGTCATTATTCATGACATAAGTAGGTGTGGGCATTTAATGCCATTTTGGATCCAAAATTGGCTTTGACTTTTGGGAAAGCATATACCGTTTTTTGGTAGTGGTTTTTCATTAGGTTTTTGAAAAACAAATAACAAAAGAATCAAAAGAAACTCTCTCTCTTTTTGGCCTAAAAACCGTGACTCACCAAAGAAGAAATGAAGCTTGATTTTCTTTCATCTTTTGCTAGCACAAACAAGGAATCGATACAAGGTGATAGGGAACCGAACTAAGAGCTTGGAATCCTTTAAAGCTTGGAGCTTGATCATCTTCATCAACAAAAGGGAGACTTGGCCGAATATTTCACAAAGGGAGGAAAAGTTTTGTTGATCATCACATCAAAAGCCGTTCATTGTAAGTGTGTTTTCCGCCTCACTTCTTTGAGTATTCATTCTATTTCTATGCTTATATTGATCTTGGGACCACCCTAGAAATCAACAATGGTATCATAGAGCAAGGTTTAAGCATCAAAATGATTAGGGTAAAATTTGGGTAAATTGATTTTGAGTATGTTTTGACTAAATTACTTGTTTGAGCTTGCTTATATATGGATGACTTGGAGTTATTTAGGATCAATTTCATGAAAAATTAATTGGATCAAATTTTCCCCAAAAATGAGGCTTGGCCGAATGTGTATTACCATTGTAAGTCATGGTATTTTTTTGTTTTTGATCATTGGATGAGTTGAAAAATGTGGGTAATGTTGATTTATAATTCAATCGGATTGAAAACGAAATCGGACAAATAAAACCCCTAAATGTCGTGAGCTTGTAAGCATGTAATGACTTGATTTTTGATTCAAAAATGTGACACCATTTTTGTTAGGCATAGTAATTTTGCTTGTAAGCATAGTAATTTTGCTTGTAAGCATATTAATTTTGCTAGGCATAATTATTTAATTAAATTAGATTTAATTACGTCACAACGGAAAATTTCTTAATTCGGAATTAGCGAACCCGAGCCCGGGAGTGTTTGTGGACCCACTCGTATTGCGAATTTAAGTGCGGCACACAAGTCACATCAAGCGTCAAATCATTAGTCACTTTGATTGATGTGATGTCTAGTCACTTTGAGTGATGTGACAACTAGTCATTTGTGAGTGATTGATGGTAGTGGTTGTAGGCTTAAATGCCTTTGACTTTTGGAAATTTGGAAATTGTTTTTGGTATTTGATTTTGGAAAATCAAAACCATAAACACTCAACACATTTTCTCTCTCTCTCTTGGCTACGCTCACGGTTTTGGAGCAAAATTTTCCTCCTCCCTCTCTCAGCTTTGAGGCCATTTTCTTCTCCATTTTCTTGCTAGGCCGAGAACAAGAAGAAACCATAGGAAGGATTATGGAATTTTTCCAATGCTAGCACATGAAGGGTCATCCTAAGGTGATAGGGAAACCAACTTATGAGCATGGAATCCTTACCCAAAACTTGGAGCTTGAAGGAGACATGGAGCACAAAAATTGGTGGTGACGAAAACTCAAGGAGTCCAAGACAGTCCACTGCCAAGAGCTTCTAGGATGAGCAAATGATTTTTTGTTCGTCGCATCGCATAACCGATCAATGTAAGTATGATTCTGCCGTACTTCTTGATGTATTCACACATGATTTCTTTCTTGAATTGATCCTTGGGACTTAATAGAAACCCAACAATGGTATCTTAAGCCATTTTGAGCATGAAACTTAATTAGGGTAAAATTTGGGTAAAATCAATTTGAGCATGATTTTATAAAATTAATTGATTGAGTATGCTTGAATGATGATGTATTGAAGTTGTATATGATAAATTTCATGAAAAGTTGATTGGATCATTTTTGCCCAAAATATAGGCTTGGCCGAATATGAATGTTGCCATAATGTCATGGTATTTTTTGTTTCTTTGATCATTGGATGACTTGAAACAATAGGGAAATGTTGATTTGAGACTTAATTGGATTGAATTTTGAATTTGACAAAATACCCTAAAATGTCGAGACTAGTAAGCATGAAAATGATGCGATTTTTTGATTCAAATGTGTTGGATATGTGTTGATGATAATAAGCATAATTAATTAAGTGAATTAGTATTTTGGAAATGTTAATTTGGTTAATTAATTATGGAATACACTTTGGTTAATTTAATTATGAAATTTGGAATTTTGAAATTAAATTAATTGGGCTTAGATTTGGAATTGGGCTTTTAAAGTTGTAATTGGGGTTAATGGGCTTGGTTGGGCCAAGTTTGGTTTAGGCTAATTGGTTGGATCCAATTGGGCCTAAAACCATATCCATAAAGTCCAATTATGACTTAATGGACCTTTAATATTAATTGGGCCTAATGGGCCTAAATTGGTTTCTTGGCAAATAATGGTGATTCCTTAAATGGGCTTTGGTATTTGGGTTTGACCCATATTGACCAAAAGTCCATGCCTTATGAAATTAATTGAAAGCCCATTGGACTTTAAATTAAATTGACATTGGATGTTAATCGGGCTTTGAGACCCGTAACGATTAGATTTAGAATCTAAGTCGTAAAGGTACATTAAAAGTGTAATATTTAATTTGGAATTAAATAAGGAATTAGTATTAAATACGAATTAAATTGGATTTAATGTTGTAGTTTAATTTAATTCAAGAATTCGTACTTTGAGTACTTATTCGTAAATCGAGTTGGACTCGCGCAAAATCAAATCGTTGTTTGAACATTGGATGGTCATTAATTATCAGATTAATTAATTGGATTAGATTGATTGATAACATGCTTGTCTGAATACATGGATGCGATGTATGAATAATGCATATCGGATGGATATTAGATGGGTGAGGGCAATTTTGGAAATTATTGTAATAAATTTAGAATTTATTAATTGGACCTGCGTGTCCAGCCTATTACCTCCTTACTCTTTGTATTTCTCTTCTCACCTATTCCCCTCAATGTAAATGAGGTTTCTTTAGAAGTGTTATGTAATCGGGTAGAAGTAATACTTGTGCTAGCGGGAGAGAGGAAAAAGAGAGATTTGTTCTAGGAACAATGTTAAATATCCATCCGCATATCATTATTATATTTATTTACTTACGCCTTATTATGTGTTTAGAATGCATGTTTAAGGGTGTATGATGATGAGACCTTAACAAAAATAATTAATTGGTTGCCAATTACGCGAAAATCCTCACAAAATATTAAGCGTTTTTTCCTTCCATTGAGTGATTCTTACTCAAGATCCAAGACTGGCATTGGTTTGTTGGCCAAAGTCAAGAACTTTGTCCGTCGCGGATGTGTTTGAATCATGAAGGCTTTGTTCCATATCGGTGTCTTGTCCAAGTTATGATTTGTTGGCCAAAGTCAAGATCACTTCTTGTCCATCGACATTGATTACGAAGCTTTCCAAGGTCAATGGGTTCCGCTTAACTAGGATCACTAAGTTTGTTGTGCCAAAGCCAAGGCTTAGTTGATTCAGAGGAAAAAGGTTAGGCAATATATTAGATATATTGGCATATATAAGATATATGTTTCGGACTTTGATGTCCACCTACTGGATCTAGGAATTGGATGGGATCCAATTGATCTTAGAGATCTACCTAGTTAATTATCATACAATTTGTTGGCCAAAGTCAAGATTGTGTGTTATTTAACGGGATCCTAGCTCACTAGGAAACAAGGTTTCCCGAGTACTCAACAGAGGGTTAGAGGCTCGCCAAAAAATAGTGGGAGGCAAGTATTAAATTTGCAATATTCGTTTAGTTACTTGCCATACACGCTCATTTCAATTTTCGTCAATATAAATTAATATATTAGTTAGACTAATATTTAATGTTGTTTTAATTAAACAGTTGGACTGTATTCAAACTATTTCATTTATAGTTGATTATATAATTGGATTATAGTAATCAATATATTTGAATTAACTAATTTCAATTAATAGTTGATTTTATAATTGGATTATAGTAATCAATATAATTGAATTTAATCTATTAAATTATAGTTCATTATATAGTTGGACTATAGTAATCATTATAATCAATAGTACCTAAAATCGTTGATTAAATAGTTGGACTATTAGAATCAAGATAATTGAAAGATTAGTGTTTAAAACATAATCCTGGGTGAAAATGTATTTAAACGACTTTAATTTTCAAATTGGGAATAAAATCTTAGGATAGTCCTGGGTGACCGAGAAGTTACTTTATTTGATATAGTGACATCTCGAGCCTAAGCCTGGAGTTAAGCAAATAGTAGAGCATGATCTTTGGAAGATTCATGTGATGATAACTTTAGTGCTTAATCCGTTATTCTTGCCGCAAAGACTCTTTAATTTCTTAGTCAGAACTAAGGATTAGATCCTTATAGTATGATATTGAAATTGAAGGATCTTCATAGAACTATTCTTAGATCTTTGAAGTACAAATTTCAATAGAAAACTCTTGGAGAGTTAATGGCTATTCTCAAGGAGACAAAGCCAAAGTTTGCAATAAGGCAAGAAGTGTAAGGCACATCTTATTTAGACATTCTAGAAGGCCAAGGTTTGGCCAAAGGCTTCTGGAATGTGGAAAAGGGGCAAAGGCAAAATCATTATAGTCTTCTAGGAAGACAAAAGACATATCCTAAGATGTCTGCCTAACCTGTGGCAAACGGGGTCACTGGAAGCGTGATTGTCGTATGGACAAGGCAGACATGAAGGAATTGAAGACGGTGCAAGGCTCCGACTTCAAATGTGTTTGTTATAAACATGTTCACTGCTAGTATTAAAATTGGATTTTAGATACTAAATGTGGTACATAAATATGTACGGGTGTGCAGTATCTGCTGTAAGCAGGATACTGACTTCAGTTGAGATTAATCTGCGAGTTGGAAACGGGACGACAGTCGCTGTTTTAACCGTAGAAACCTAAGTTTAGGAACTACCCTTCGGGTGTGTACTTAAATTAGGAAACTGTTAAATGTAACTAGTTTGACTAGAAACATTATTTCTATATCAGGGTTTAACCCGTTGCGGGTATACCTTTATATTCTAGAACACTAAAGTGTTTTATTTTATAAAGATGATATTGAGATAAACACATTAGATGTGAATAACAGTATTTATATTTAGAATATAAATGAATCTCAAACGTATAACATGACAAACAAATAGCTCAAACTGATTTAATCAGTTGAGACTTATAAGTGGCATTGTTGTCTGGGACACAATTAACAAGACTCGTATATCCACACTTTTGGAGAGTGGGTACTAGGACAAATTTGATTCTATTCAAATGATGTCTACGAATCTAGTTTATTGGGTAAAGTGCCTAAAACACCTTTTACTTGGTAAAAGTGTAAGTCCCACCGATTTGTTAGCCCTCGTTCATAGTGACGTAAGTGGGTCCATGTCTAGCTAGGCTACATGTGGATATGAATATTTCGTGACCTTTACGGATGTGGCATCGCGTTATGGTTATGTGTTTCTTTTGAAATATAAATCGGAAACTTTTGATAAATTCAAAGAGTTTCGACACGAAGTAGACAAACATACCGGCTAAAGTTCTAAACCATCACGGTTAGACCATGATGAAAATACTTAAGCAATAAGTTTCTCATATACATGAAAGAGTATAGTATTCTTTCAATGAGGACTCCTCCCGGAACACGTCAATTTGATAATGTGTCTGAACGGAGAAACCGAATTTTGTTAGACATAATAAGGTTAATCATGAGTCGCTCTGAACTACCATTTCCTTCAACGGATACGCATTAAACAGTGCAAAACTTATTTTGAATAAGGTTCCATAAAATCTGTTTGACAGAGTTCATATTAGATATGAACAGGAAAGAAACCTGGTTTTCTCATTCCTGAAGATTTGGGTATGCTAGGCATAAGTTTGGATGATACCAAACTAGAACCCAAATCGGATAAGTGCCTAATTGTAGGTTATCCTAGGGAAACCTAAGTATAGTACTTATACAACTCACAAGAGAACAATGTAATTGTTGCTCTCCATGCGGTTTTCCTAAGAGGAATACCTATATGCAGTGGTAAGTGGGAGGAAAGTAAAACTCGATGAAAATCAGAGTAATACTATTCCAGACATTGATTCCTTACTGGAACATAAATAGTTCATCAAGGATGAAACTATACCATAATCTTCGAATACACAAGAACCGCGTAAGTGAGAGAGTCATAAAACAACCTGGGAGGTATGGGTTTCTGATCTCACCTCATAAAAGATGTCAATCTTATTGAGGAATACAAACTGACTACGTATGAGGAAGTGATACAAGGTATCGACTCCCTATTATGGCAAAGTGCCATAAAGTCCAAAATGGATTCCATGTATACCTACCAAGTTTAGATACTAGTTGTTGTACCGGAAGGCATTGTGCCTATTGGTACTATATAAGTCTTCAATGAAGACATACGTGGATGGAACATACAAACGTACTAAGCTAGGCTTGTAGCGAAAAGGTATCGTTATCAACATTGTGTCGATTACGACGAAACCTTTTACCGTTGCCATTGTTAAATCCATTTGGACAATGTTTGCTGATGCTGCATGTTTCATTTATGAAATGTGGCAGCTGAATGCCAAAACCGCTTTCCTTAACGGAAACCTTTTGGAGGATGTTTACAATATCCTGACGGTTTTTGTCATACCAAAACTAGCAAACAAGGTTTGCAGGTTATTCGATCCATGTATGGATTGAAGCAAGCATTGGGTTTTTGGAACTATCGTTTTGATGTAATCATAATGGTATATGATTTAATTCAAAACGAAAATGATTCTTGTGTATATCAGGAGGTTAGTGGGAGCGCACTGACAAGGAATATCCTAAATAATGATGACATATCATTTCTTGGAAATGATATTCCCATAATACAATCGGTGAAAGCTTGGCTTTCATGAATAATTCTCCGTAGAATTCTTGGGAGAAACAACCATTATTCTAGGAATAAAGATCTACTGGGATAAATTTAAAGTTGTTAATACTCTCCGAGAACTCGTACATTGAAATAAATGTACGCAACCTGGTGTCTCATACGCTTTGAGCATATGGAGTCACAATCAGGCCAATCCAAGTGATAGTCACTGGATTGATGTTAAGAACATTCTTCAGTATCTTAGATGAACTAAGGATGTTGTCTTATACTATGGAGAAGTAGAACTTGAAGTGACTGGGTTCACTACTGCAAGTTTCCAAACCGATTATAATGACTATAAGTCGTAACAACGGTACTATAAAGTTTGAATAACGGGACAGTGAGCAGGAAATCTTCCAAGCAAGATATGTTACCGAATAAACAACAAAAGCGGGATATTGCTGCAGCTGAGGCAGCAATAGAAGCCATTTGGGTCGATAATAATCCTAATTAGATTATGAATAGTTCTGTTAGCAGCTGAGCTAGGCTACAGCACAGGCTAAAGAATTAATGGTCTCATCAACGATCCAGACATATATATACTTCAAATATTCATCTGATTCGTTCGGATCATACATCGTGGCGATGTGATGATCGAATAAATCGCATCAGATGATAATCATGCAAATCCGCTAACTAAAGCCTTTTCTCAGCAGAAGTTTGAGCGAACCGTACATAGTTCGGGTGTAGGACACTTCAGTGATTGGCTATAGGCCAAGTGGGAGATTGTTGGACAGTTATGGCCCATAGCATCACTATTTGTACAGATCATGGTGTTGTTGTACAAATTAACTATGTGACAAAGGAAATTGCCCTTTTATCATTTGTAATTAGATTACCAAGATGTATAAATGATAAAAGGTCCTTATGATTAGTTCCGGATTGAGATGATATGAGACAGTATCAATCCATGAAGGTTTAATCATTAAATATCCCTAGTCAGAGTATTATCGAGATTGGACATTGATAATGCGTAAAAGACTAGTATTACACTTGTGCGCGTTGTGGGAGCATAACGACATAGTTCTCATATATTTGGGTATAGGATACTCATGCAAGTGTAATAGGAGGTTGTGTTTACCGATGGTACGGAAAGACCCCTCGGAATTCCATTGGTAGTATGACTATGTGTCTATGGAAGTCCGAATCAGGGTAGGTGTATTTGGTCTTAACCTGAGACTTGCACCGCTAATACTTGCGACAATCAATATACTTTGGTTTTGGTCGTCTAGGGCTTTAACAGGTTCTGTGTACGCCTCTTCTGGGTATATTGAGAATCGTAGTGTATTATGTGTGATGTCAAGATGAAAGTATCACTCAGTCATAGGGGAGATGATGATCACGTAGGATACAAAACTGGTGGTCTTATGTACTGCAGTCACCGGGATATATAACTAGGTCATGATTATCCGATAATAGAGACTAGTTACCAGAGATCCGATATGTGCTTCGTACAGGGCAGACACAATTCCAGCCTCAGGCCTTGCACGTGACATCCGATACTGGATCGAAATACGCAATACTACGTATACTACGCCTGATATAGATCACTTATTCCTATAAGTATATTTCTGGAGAATTGGGTAGGCACGGTGCTTTGCTAGAAGCCAACCATGTCTTGTAAATCGGTAAAAACGTAGTACTAGGTACGTACGTGTTCGGATAGTCCGACGACCGGATTTACTGCCAACATATCCGGGGATCTCATGGGTCGCTTCCCGAAGATTCACCGATGACGTATGACTCGCACTTTATTAATCTGGGATTAATTATAAGAGAGAGAAAATTAATATGGGATTAATTACGGAGATATTTTATCTGGGATAAAATATTATTTAAAGAGAGAGAACGATTAATTTGAATTAATCGATAAAATAATATATTCGATATATTATACGAAATTAGATTTCGACGCAGAATTGAAATTAGATTTTAATTCGGGCGAACGAGTTAATTTAGAATTAATTCGTTAGCGACGTGAATAGTAATTTTGCTAGGCATAATTATTTAATTAAATTAGATTTAATTACGTCGCAACGGAAAATTTGTTAATTCGGAATTAGCGAACCCGAGCCCGAGAGTGTTTGCGGGCCCACTCGCATTGCGAATTTAAGTGCGGCACACAAGTCACATCAAGCGTCAAATCATTAGTCACTTTGAGTGATGTGACAACTAGTCATTTGTGAGTGATTGATGGTAGTTGTTGTAGGCTTAAATGCCTTTGACTTTTGGAATTTGGAAATTGTTTTTGGTATTTGATTTTGGAAAATCAAAACCGTAAACACTTAACACATTTCTCTCTCTCTCTTGGCTACACTCACGGTTTTGGAGCCAAATTTTCCCTCCTCCCTCTCTCGCTCGGCTTTGAGACCATTTTCTTCTCCATTTTCTTGCTGGGCCGAGAACAAGAAGAAACCATAGGAAAGATTGTGGCAATTTTTCCAATGCTAGCACATGAAGGGTCACCCTAAGGTGATAGGGAAACCAACTTATGAGCATGGAATCCTTACCCAAAGATTGGAGCTTGAAGGAGACATGGAGCACAAAAATTGGTGGTGACCGAAAACTCAAGGAGTCCAAGACAGTCCACTGCCGAGAGCTTCTAGGAGGAGCAAAATGATTTTGTGTTCGTCGCATCGCATAACCGATCAATGTAAGTATGATTCCACCGTACTTCTTGATGTATTCACACATGATTTCTTGCTTGAATTGATCCTTGGGACTTAATAGAAACCCAACACTGCGGAGGTCGGATAGAGAGTTGGGGAATCCTCCTCCGAGACAAAGGGAGTTCAGGCCAGTGCCTCCCAATAATATGCCTCAAGAAAGGAGAGCTCGGATACAAGTAAATCATGTAGCCGGGGGGACAGGTTACACACCTTTGAACAAGCCATTGGCTCAGATCGTCAGGGAAATCGAAGGTAAGGGCCTCCTGGTGGAGCCGGATTTGAGGAAGTACCCAGCGGATATGAGGAATGATAAATTCTATTGCGTGCATCATAATATGAGGGGGTACAAGGCGGAAGGTTGTAGGGATCTTCGGGAGCAGGTGGAAAACCTAGCATAAAAATGACCATTTGAATGATTACATCGACCAAGGGGCCATAGCGGCTCGACGGCGTCAGGGACCTAGACAAATATATACCATCACCGGTGGAAGAACACTTGCTTGAGGCTCGAACCGGTCAAGGAAGAATTACAGCAGAGTCCGAGGGTCGGAGGTGTTGTCGGTGGGGAGGCCACGAGCATACAAAGAGGTCGGTCGGTCCCTATAATGTTCACTGACGAGGATGCCCACGGGGTAAGTTTTTCGCATGACGATGCACTAATAATTAAGACGGTGATAGGGGAGCTGAGGTAGATAGGATCTTGGTGGATCCGGGGAGCGCGGTCGACATAATCTCCAAGGAAGCCCTGGATGCACTAGGGGTAGAATACAGTAACCCAGAACATGACACCCTTGTACGGATTTGGGGGAGCAACAGTCGTCCCCCTGGACATGATACAGTTAGCCATAACAGTCGGAACTTCCCCACGCACCTGAACGATCATGATAGATTTTACAGTGGTAGAATGTATGAGTAATTACCAGGTTATTATGGGCCGACCTTTCATGATGAAGACAAAGGCCGTCATGTCGTGTTATTATTTGAAGCTGAATTTTCCCACTCGAGCTGGGATCGGGATCATATGTGGAAGTGAGAAGGTAGCTAGGAGTTGTTTGGCCACCGTTTCAAAATAGACTCTTTGTATCGAGAGAAATAGTCGAAAGAAGAGAAGAAGGAAAGAGTGGGAGGAAACAGATGAGTCTCCAGATGCAAGGTCTGAGGAGTTTGCCCAATTGGGGGCAGCAGAAGAATTGGAGTCAGTGGAACTCTTCGGTCCAGGGAAAGTCATTAAGGTAGGAGCAGATTTGGAGGAAAACCTGAAGCAGGACCTTCTAAATTTTTTGAAGCAGTATGCATATATTTTTGCTTGGAGGCATATTGACATGCCCGGAATAGACCCTAAATTCATCAGCCACCATTTAGCAGTGGATCCGGCTCACAAGCCGGTCAAGCAAAAGAGAAGAATATTCAATCAGGAGCGTTGCGAGGCGGCAGAGACCGAGGTGGATGGATTGTTAAAGGCTGGTTTCATCAGAGAGGTGAAATACCCGGAGTGGGTATCAAACGTGGTTTTAGTGAAGAAACCTAGTGGGAAGTGGAGGATGTGTGTGGACTTCTCCGACCTTAACAAGGCCTGCCCGAAGGATAGTTTCCCGCTCCCGAAAGTGGATCAACTGGTAGATTCGACTGCGTGTCATGGACTGCTCAGTTTCATGGATGCCTTTTCAGGATATAACCAGGTAAAAATACATCCCGGGGACGAGGAGAAGACAACTTTCATCACAGATCGGGGGCTGTACTGTTATAAGGTGATGCATTTCGGCTTGAAGAATGTTGGGGCTACATTTAAAAGGTTGGTGAAAAAAGTATTTAAACCCCTCATCAGTAAAACCATGGAAGTATATGTTGATGACATGATAAAGATGACCAAGGAACCGGAGGGTCATTTGGCCGACCTCGCGGAAACTTTTGAGCTGATAAGAAAGCATAGTATGAGGCTGAACCCAGAGAAGTGTGCATTCGGAGTAGCATCGGGAAAGTTTCTAGGGTACATGGTCAGTGCGCGAGGAATAGAGGCTAACATGCTGAAGATCCAAGCAGTTCTGGATTTTAAATCTCTCAAGACGGTCAAAGAGGTGCAAAGCTTAACGGGTCGAGTGGCTGCACTAAACCGGTTCATATCCCGTGTAACCGACAAATGTCATCCATTTCTCAAGTTGATCAAGAAGGTTGAGAATGATGTCAGCTAGACGGCAGAATGCGAGGAAGCCTTCATGCAGCTCAAACAGTACTTAGCCCAACCTCAGCTTTTGGCCAAACCGATCCCGGGTGAGACTTTGTTCTTATATTTAGTTGTTTCTAAACATGCTGTGAGCTCGGTGCTAGTGCAGGAAGCCAATAAGATCCAAAGGCCGGTGTATTACATTAGCAAAGCCCTGCTGGATGCAAAGACAAGATATCCGGCTCATGAATTAGTGGCTTTATCCTTGGTTACGACTGCTGGGAAGCTGCGACCTTACTTTCAAGCTCATCATATCGGGTTCTATACCGACCATCCATTGAGGCAGAACCTGCATAAGCTATAGGTTTCGGGCCGGTTAGTAAAGTGGTCGATGAAATTGAGTGAGCACGACATATCCTATCTGCCCCGAGCGGTGGTTAAAGGGCAGGCTTTAGCAGATTTTATGGCCGAGCTTACTGGACCCCAGATTTTAGAAATTTCAGAGACCAAGTGGGAATTGTCGGTGGACGGCTCTGCCAGTTCGCAAGGTTGCGGGGCTGGGGTCGTCTTGTGAAGTAGTGATGGCGAAGAAGTGGTATACGCCTTGAGATTCTCCTCATCCGGATGACCAGGGGTCAGAGGGTGTATGTCGTTTTTCGACCCGGCTTGGAGCTCGGGTCTAGTTTCTCAGGTATGACCGACTAGAGGATGCAACATGGTATCGGTTTCCGAGGCCGACTACATCAGAACCGAGGCCGACCACATTAGACCGGAAGCTCGGTTTGGCTCTGTCCTGCCTTCTGGAATGGGTAGATGAGTTCGGATACTCCGGGTCGGGACGATATCGGTTTTGGATGTTCGGCAGGTCACTTGGCCGACCTCTTGAAGACCGACGTGGGATCAGATTGGTTGAACTTTTCCCTCCAAAATCAACTTTCACATTCGAAATCTAACAGGCTGTCATCATTAATGAAGAGGCGTGACAATGTACTTTTACGACGTGATGTGACAGGAAATCAGAGGGTAGACTTTGCTTTCGGCGATGGCAGATTGGGGAAGAGAGCCTGTCAAATCACTGGAAACCCGCAGACCTGCGGGGCTGGCGTCACCAAGATACGGGAACAGTGTTGTATATCTATTAGTATATAAGGGGAGGTTGACCACATTTGTAGGGGTTAGAAATTTTTCCATTTTAAGAATCACTTGTAAGAAATATTGAAAGAGAATAAAATGGTCGGTTTCTGCAGACCTTCATTAAAACAGGTCGGCCGAGCTCGATTTGGTAATAAAACGAACCTCCCCCCACACACTTTGTGCCCGTGGATGTAGGTTGGACTTGATCCGCCGAACCACGTTAAATACTTTTGTTCGATTTTTTGTGCTTGTTTTGTTTTTCACCAAATTTATTTTTGGTCTCCCCATAACCAAACAACCGTCAACGGTTTTAATGTATCAAAATAATTTAAATTTAATATTGACAGAGTTAGAAAATATATCATATAGTTTGCTAGCCACTCCCAAAATCCCTTTGTCTCCTCAACGCCACCTTCCTTTCCATAAGGTTTGGTTGATTTTAGCTTCTTTTTATTTTTTATTTGATTTTTTATTGTTGTTTTGGGTTATTTTCTTGATGATGATGATGGTGGGTGTTTGGATATGGGTTGCTGCAGTTTCCGCAGTGGGTGTTTTGGTACACCCAAGCTGTTTGATAAATTGTCTAAAAGAGCTTCACAAACTCTTCACAAGGTTTATTTTTTGTTTTTGTTTCTTTAATGGGTATGTTTGTATTGAATTGATGAATTGAAAAGTTGTTTTGTGGATGTTTTAGGCGATGAGCAAGTATGGTAGGGTGAAGAACTTACGTTTAGTGAGGGACATTGGTAAAGTTATTTTTCTGTAATTTGTGTTATATTGTCAGTAGTTATGTTTGGAATGTAAATAACTTGTTTTGGTGATTATTGATTTGATATGCAGTTTCGGGGGTCTCAAGTAGTTATGCTTTTGTTGTTTTTTCACTTGAGACTAATTTTGATTTGAATTGATTTTGTCACGGTCCGTTACACACTTTCTGTCGTCGTCGTAGCCTAAATTTGTCTACATTTGTTCAATCTAATTAAAGAAGCAACATTAGACATGGATTAATTTTATATAATTCTAGTTGGTTAATATTATAATTATGAGATAATCGCATAGCATTTTCTCATTATTTCAATTTGTCACGATTAGTCTATAAAAATGACGACTTGATAGCCTGCAAAATTATATCTTAGTATTTGAGTTTTGAATCAGTTTCAAGTTTGTCAAGTATATATATCATAATTATGAATATTGGAATAACTTTTAATTTTTGAGCAGTTTGGTTTGGCCTGTGCATTGGAAACTCTATGTGGACAAGCTTATGGAGCTGAGCAATATCAAAAGATTGGAACCTATACTTATTATGCCATTTTCGTCTGCATTACAATTTGTATCCCAATATCTATTCTTTGGATTTTCATGGACAAATTATTAATACTGCTAGGCCAAGAGCCTGAGATTGCTGTTACGCAATTTAGCTCATACCTGCATTACTCGCCTTTGCTATTCTTCGATCACTAAATCACAATCTTCAGTCTCAGAGCTTGATTCTTCCATTGTTTCTAAGCTCACTTACAACTCTATGTTTGTATATTCTTCTTTGTTGGGCTCTAGTGTTTAAGATAAACTTGAGAAATGCAGGAGCAGCATTGGCCATTGGTTTATCATACTAGTTCAATGCAATCATCCTTGCACTTTACATGAGATACACTTCGTCATGTGAAAAAACTTGCATTTTTATCTTCAAGGACATTCTCGCTAGCATTAAGGAGTTTTTCTCCTTCGCGCTTCCTACATTTGTAATGTTTTGGTAACTTCTCAATCTCACTTTACAATGTTTTTGTTAATTCTTTGTTGTTATTTGTTTATAACTTGTTCTTTTATTTCCGATAATTGCAGTCTTGAATGGTGGTCATTTGAGATTCTAATATTACCATATGGACTTTTACCAAATTCCAAACTTGAAACATCAGTTCTTTCTATATGGTATGCTTTCTACACTTGTAATTTGTTTTTTTGTTTTTTTTTTTGATTTGACTGGCGAAACTCTCAGTAAGATTGGATTAATTTTCTTTAATCTTCATATGCGGCCTTACCATCTCATCAACACACTACTTTATACCATATGGAATTGGCACTGCAGCAAGGTTTGATTTATATTGTATTCCAAAAAGCAAGTACTTTATATGCCCTGACTATTTTTGTCTACTTAAGATATACATAATCCACTATTTTGTAGCACCCGGGTATCAAATGAATTAGGAGCTGGAAATCCACATGCAGCTCAATTGGCTGCCTGTATCGTGATGGTGCTTGCATTCACAGAGGCAGTCATAGTGAGTTGGTTCCTCTGCTCAGTGTCTCTATTCTCATGGACAGTTTTCAATCAGTACTATCCGGTGAGCTTCCTATTTTGTTGAAACTTGTTTTCTTTTGCCCTTTTGTTTATAAACTTTTAACTTTTGAGTCAAACGGTATCTATAACATGGTATCACAGTTAAGGAGATGTGACTAGTTTCTCGACCTAAGTATCTCTTTTCCAGGCAACAATGGCAGAGTAGCGGCATATCCCAAACCTGCCTTTTTAGTTAAAAACATATTGAGGATGGGGTGGGAAGTCGCCCCAAAACTTAATTGATAAGGCCCATTGGTACCTTGATGTCGACTCGTCATCATATCCTGGGGTTGAAGAAGGTGGGGTTGAAGAAGGTCCCAAGGGTTCAGTTAAGAGTCAGATGCCTCCTCCCTTTATATTTAATTTTGCATTTTATGCTCATAGTTTCATAAACCTTTTAAATTTAAATCAGAGAATTTTCTAGAGAGATGTCTAATTGACTGGGTAGGCATTTCAGCTAATGCATGGATATGGAATGCATGTACTGACATTACTTGTTGTACAATTTTTAGTAGGGAGATATTATTTGTGTATAGAAATAAATCTAACATGTAAATAGGAAATTTTCTGCGCCGATGTGTGTCAGACAAAATGCCATTTGCTTAGTTTTCATAGTTGTATCAATCAAATTCCATAGCCATGATTATGTGTTGTACCCTAAAGTAACCTAAAGCAAACAACAATAGCAGCTTGCTGCTGTTGTTATTTACAACCGCAGCTCTGTTGTTGTAATTACAACAGCAGAGCTTGTAATTACAACATCAGCTCTGCTGTTGTAATTACAACAGCAGCCTGCTGTTATTTTTTATTACAATAAGCAGCAGTTTGCTGTTGTAATAACAAACAACAACAGACTGCATGAAACTTGCTATTGGATATGAAATTTAGTTGCTTGTTTTATTCTATAATTTTGACGAATTCTTTACTTTTGGATATGTAGCTCTTTTGCTCTTGAATATGAGGTTGTGATTTAGATGTGATTATATGAAGATTGGATAAGGAACTCTTGCTTTTGGATACGAACTTGTGATTTATAAATGAAACTTTGGATTGAAACTCTCAAAATAATAATTAAACATTATTATTTCTAATAGATAGTTTGATACACACTTCTACATTGTTTTTCTATACATTTTTACACATTTGTAGTATTTTGCGTCTTACATTCATCATGCGCGCCCCTTGCGCCTTCGCGCCCGCGCCTAGGCTCCATGACTGTTTACGCCTTAGTGCTCATTTTGCGCCTTTAATAACACTGGTTTGGCTATGTGTATGTCTATCAAGATGTTAGAGTTTGTAAAGAAGTATTTAGTTGGTTCAGAATTGTTAATATATTATTTGTTCTTTTTTGACAGAGTTTGTACCAGATGGATTTGCGTGGCTATTGAAGTTCTTTCCATAGAGTTGTGGTAATAATTTGCTAGTGAAAGTAATAATTTTGGAACATCTTCATAGACTTGTGGTAATGAAAACTCTATATGGTGGCCTTACTCCATATAACTTGTAATTGATCAAATATTGCAAAGTACAAGTGGTTTAAATGATTTTTAATTTTGGTTGTTATTTTCCAGCAAATAGTTAGGACAATGAGCAATATGGAACAATATTATTGGATGGTAGGCTGAGGCTTCCAAATACAACACTTACGCATCATGCTATATAATATGCATGGGATGATAATTCCAACTCACTACCAACGATATGCATGTGATCACCCACTGTACAACATATTCTACACATCAATATGATCTAATTTATCGCATTATACACATCAATATTAACAACATATTCTACACATCAATATGTACAGTCCACTGTGAGCATTATACATATTATTAGCCAACATATAACTAACGAAAATGTCAAGTATTTCTCTGTAAAAGATCTTTATTTGTAGTGTTCTTTGTCATTCTATGTGTCAATTTTGGAGGTTTCACTCTTGGTGTATGCAATGAATTCAGTTGTTGTTGTGTGTTATATTCAGCCACAACTAATTGTAAAACCTCATCACGTTTGTCATTGAAATGAGAGTCAATAAGCTGCAACGTAATTGTAACTCGGGCTTCATGTGAGTCATAATGTTATAAATAATATAACACAGTTAAGCAAAATCAAAATTAAATAAGCATCACAGTTATGAGAGATGAAATTACATGCAAAATTTTGAAAATAATAAGGAATGAGTAATACAACTAGATAAATTGTATTGCTGTTGACTCCCGAAGTATCCATAAATTTAATAACATAGATCTCACAATCATAACCGTTGGGTTGAGTTGGAACTTTTATACCACTGCATACTTGGAAATTCAAGAAACTCCATCATCATTTGAATGTGTTCAATACATAATAGCGGAGGATAACATCTAGCGCTTGCAACTATATCCAAAAATAAAAATGTCAGCCAAAATTATCATTATAGACATGTACAGTCACATGAAATAAATAATATTTTATAACATTTGGATGAACTTACAATAGTATTCACTCTGTTTTGTCGTTTACGCAATCGAAGACCACTCGGCAAAGAATCTCAAATCTCACAAACATTTTCTTTAATCTTAATCAATAACATGTACCAATGGAAATCTCCATCATGGGTTGGCACAAATATCTATTGAAAAGTACTAAATATAAATGGTTGCAATGAAGAAATAATAAGGAAAAATACAAATCATACATATAATAATGCACCTGTTGGCATCTTTACAGATCGTACATATCATGATCTTTCAATTGGGAAGTTCTACGACACGAATCATATTGTGCATCTCGTTCTAGTGCCAATTGCTACATATTCATTTATGGATTCCATAGAAAAAATTAATAGTACGAAATTACATAATTACAAAGCAATGAAATGAAAATACTATATTTAATGATAAATACTAACATCAAAGGTTGTTGGTAAGAACCAATTGATTGGTTCTGCAGTTATTTTGTAAGACTCTCATATAATGAGGTAGTCGGCTATCATGAAAATTAATAATTATTATTACAAACTTCAATGTAAATTAAATAGAAAATTATAAACAGTCAATAGACACAACCTCGCCATGAAGTGGTTCACCAGGCAAAAACGGCAATAAGAGACCCGAATGATATGTTGATGACTGTTCGGACAATAATCTTTACTACAGCAACCCGTAAAATATTTTACAAAAAAAAATCGATTGAATATTATATTGAATTTATTATTTGGTGGTAAATGATTCATTACCTTTTCTCCGCAAATTTGTTAAAATCGTATTGAATCATCTTCAAATGATCGACATTTACTGCCTTGTTGACAAAAAAAGAACCAGCTCTAAATTTAGACACTACACCTGTTGAAACTAGATTATATGAGGATAGTTGATAAGGCCCTAGCTTTCTGTTTCTGAGTGACCGAGTAGGAATTAAAGACATGTCAGACTCTGGAGCCTCTGCCTTATGTCCAACTATATCCATAGAGGACTTTCAAAAAGAAAATGAGTCACAAATTAGATTCAAATAATAACAGTAAATTAGTAACAAATTAGATTCAAATAATAACAATAATAATAAAGAAAAATATATAATTAATTTTACTCATACCTCGTCTTTTAGAAAGGTGGAGAATGATTTAAGCTTGATAATTGATTTCTTAAACACCACTGCATGCTTTTACTTCAACTTGAATGAGTCGTCAAGAGAGGACGAACTGATGTTAATTTCTTTTTTATCATTGGCAATGACTTCCTTAGCCTCAACTGGCTGTACACCTTCAAAAATAGGGACTGACATATTTTCACAAGTCGGACGTGTTTGTTCTCCACAACCATGTGAATTTATTTCTAACAAATAAGATTCCACTTTAACAATTTTTTTTTATCAATGACTTCATTTTATATTCCATCAATTTCATGCCTTCAGAGGTTTTTTAGCATGTTCTGCTATAGTTTCCTCTATTCTTTTTATGATTGTCATAACTGGATCGACTTCCTTCCTTGCAGGTACAAAACTTTCTTGGTGGCCACTCTCTTTCCACATGAGAATCTCATTAAAATGTAAAAATAATAATTAGTTTTTTAATGACAAATTAATGTATGCAATAAAAGGACATTATTAAAATAATAATATTGCACTGCTCCCGAAATCATCAAATTTTTTCTCCTATTGTAATATTTTTTTATATCTGTGTCAGTCCACTGCATGACAGGCTAGCCATTCCTCGATGAAAAGAGATGGTAAGTAGAAGACGACATGTAAAAAAATCCGTATAAACAAAAAAAAAATGTAAGAATGATAAACATGGACTACATTTCGGTAGCACCAATATGAGGAAATTAAAGAGATCAAATGTTATTAATTCCATACCATTAAAAATAAAACATTGTTGGAGTTGGTGCTTGGAGTGCCAATCCAAATTGTACATTTTATTATTTATTAATAAAATAACTACATTTTCATTTCATATCATATTAATGGTATTTCCATTATGCGTATTTGATTGATGTATAGATATACTAAGAATGACATCGACCTTAGAATAGTCTTGTAGTAATACTGGACACTAGGTGGTCCGACATTGGGATAAGTATTATTATTGTAAACTATTCTTAAATTATATATATTCCTAATCGTTGGTTTTGGAATACACTCGAATTCCTAAACCTAGAAGACTAGCACAGGTCGTATATTGGAATTGGAGTTCCAATAGTTTAACCTGATGTACCATGAGTTTTGAAAACTCGTATAGACGTGGGGTATTGGTTGGACCAAATACTGAATGACTCACAGGTGATTCCTAATAGTTGAAAGTACACACCACCATCAATAGGAATCTCCTCGAGTCGAGTAGCATATGTAATCCTTTGACTATATGATATCATTGATTTTGTGTGAGAGCCTTCATACTTTGATGCCATGTATGTCAAAAATCTTTCATGGTCTGACCTCTAGATGTTTGTTGGGTTTATTCCATGAAACGACGTACCCAAAAATATTAGCCATTAGTGGACATTGATAAATATACACCTAGAATACGTCTTAATCCAAGACCGTATAGTGTGAGGATAAGAAACGATTCAGGACCAAACTATGAGTCACATGAATGTGATTGACCTTGGAGGTCTACCTAATGAGTTTATAAGTTAGAGAAGTATTTAGAGAAGCTTGTGAGGTCTCTACAACATTTCATCTAGGAGAAATCAAGATTGGATCTCTGATTGAAGCTTGCTAATGTTGGAATCAAGATTGGATCTTGGAATAAAGCTTGCAAACCTTGGAGGTTCTCCTACCATTTCAACAAAGAGAATAAGGTTGGATCTTTGCATCAAGCTTGCTAGGTAAGTTTGAACTTCTCTTAAGTGATGTTCTTTTATGTATTGGATGCATGATCACATAACTTAATGTTGAAATAAGGCTAATAAATTTTGTTAGGATGCTTTGGAAGTATAAACCCAATATGCTTGTTATTAGGTCAAAATATTTATGTTAGACATAAACAAAAAATTAGAGTTTGGAACTCTAGATTAAAGCTTAGAGTTATGGCTACCATTCTAGAATCACTTGACTACCTTTGGGTGACATAGAATTGTTCACGAGACATTTCTTATTAGGATTCTAATTTGGTTTGTGTATTGGATTCAAAATTTATGCAAGTACATTTTTAGAATAAATTTATGTTTTTGTAAAAATATTTTATATTTTGAAAAACTTGATTTTTATTCTATAACATGTGTTGATATTGGTTTTGATGTTAAAAATTAATTTTGTGTGTTTTTGAAGTGTTTAGGGAAGACCGTAAGAAATTAGGGTAATAGACCCTAATTCCTTCAGCTCACTTCCAGTGAGCTGAAGGAAAGTAAAAAGAAACAAAAAAAAAAAGAAGAAATGGACAGGCACACAGTGCGCGCGCGCTTACACGCTGTGCGCATTGATTTTGTTTTACTTCGTTCTAGAGTTTCCGGACTCCGATTCAGCCCCGGTTTTTTCTTATACACTCATAATGGAATATAGTATTTCATTAAATTATTTAAAAGTACTCCCATACTTGATATCCATGGGTTGGACCTATTTTCGTTGCACGGGACACCGATCCAACCTTAGCAATTCCACATCTACCCCAACAAACACATCCTCTAATTGAAGAAATTTTGTTTTCATTGACCTTTTTTATTCCATTCCATAAAAAGTTAAAATACCAGGCAGTCCAATTTTTAAATCTAATGGAATAGACATATTTCAATGTATGCAGGTAATATGGGTTGATGTACGGAACAGGGTAAGACAGAGAATAGTACTGATAGCAAACAAATAAAAAAAGATATATAAATCATCATCTGCAGTAGTAATACTGCATAATCTCTCAATAACAATAGCTATCGGGATGTCTCTCTTAGTATTACAATACTTGGCTATTAAATCAGTTATGTCATTGTCTTCCCCGTAGGTCTCAACTGTGGAACCCCATCCACAATACCCATAACTGTAGCAAAAGTATCAGGACTTAGACTGTATTATGTTCCATGAAGTGTTATTATATAATCTACATAATTCTTGTCTCAAACTGTAATATCACATCCCATTTAAATTATTATTTTCCTTATCTCCAACACACCAACTTTCTTATGTCTCTCTTTTCCCCCACAAACTCAAAAATCATTAACCACCCACTTCCACCCTAATTCAACTAACACCACAACCTTCTATTATTAAAAAAAAAATGATAAAGCCAATCATTTTGATGAAATCGCTGCCTAGGATTTGCTCAATGGCTCTAAGGACTTTGAAAGTGATTAAAGTGGTCTTAGATGGTGGATCAATGATGATGGTGACTTTTTTGTGGTTGTTCATTAGTTGGTTTGATGGATGGATTTATATGATGGTGTTGTGTGGATTTTGGCGTTGCGGGTTCAGTGGTAGAGATTGAGATTGATTTATATGTTGGAAAATTATGACCCATAGCGTCACTATTTGTACAGATCATGGTGTTGTTGTACAAATTAACTATGTGACAAAGGAGATTGCTCTCTTATCATTTGTGATTAGATCACCTTAGATGTATAAATGATGAGAGGTCCCTATGATTTGTTCCTGGACGGAGAATGATATGAGACAATATCAGTCCACGTAGGATAAATCATTAAATATCCCTAGTCAGAGTATTATCGAGATTGGACATCGATAAATACGTAAAAGACTAGTATTGCACTTGTGCGCGTTGTGAGGGTACAACGACATAGTTCTCATATATTTGGGTATTGGATACTCATGCAAGTGTAATAGGAGGTTGTGTTTCACCGATGGTACGGGAAACAGCTTCGCTCTGGATAGACCCCATCGGAATCCCATTGGTAGTATGACTGTGTGTCTATGGGAGTCCGACATCAGGGTAGGTGTATTTGGTCTTAACCTGAGACTTGCACCGCTAATACTTACGACAATCAATATACTTTGGTTGAGGTCGTCCAAGGCTTTAACCGGTTCTGTGTACTCCAATACTGGGTATATTGAGAATCGTAGAGTATTGGGTGTGATGTCAAGACGGAAGTATCACTCCAGTCATAGTGGAGATGATGTCACGTAGGATACGGTATTAGTGCTCTTAAGTGCTGCGCGACCATTGGGATATTATGACTAGGTCATGTATATCCGATTATAGAGACTAGTTACCAGATATCCGACATGTACTTCGTACGGGGCAGACACAACTCCAGCCCCAGGCCTAGCACGTGACCATCAGATACTAGATCGATATGCACTATACGATGTATACTACGCCTGATACAGATCCTTCATTCCTGTAAGGATATTTCCGGAGAATTGGGTAGGCATGGTGCTTTGCTAGAAGCCAACCTTGTCTTGTGAATCGGTTAAAACGTAGTACTTGGTACTCACGTGTTCGGATAGTCCGACGACCGTATTTACTGCCAACATATCCGGGGATCTCATGGGTCGCTTCCCAATGATTCACCGATGATGTATGACTCGCACTTTAATTAATCTGGGATTAATTCGATGAGAGAGAAAATTAATCTAGGATTAATTACGGAGATATTTTATCTGGGATAAAATATAGTCTAAAGAGAGAGAACGCGATTAATTTGGAATTAATCGGTAAAATAAATTTAATAGTTAAATTTGATTTTTCTATTTAATTTATTCGAATGGGCTAAAATTAATATATCGGATATATTAATATGAATTGGATTTCATTACGAAAATAAAGTCGGACTTTAATGCGAACGAACGAATTAATTTAGAATTAATTCGTAAACGACGTTCGTAATATATTTGCGAGGAATCGATATTTAATTAAATTAGATTTAATTATTTAACGACGGAAGTTCGTTTAATCGGATTAAAAGGAACCGAGCCGCGGTAAATGTTCGTAGAGATATTTGAATTTTGAATTCAAATATGTGGGGTCCATGTGTGGTAGGTGTACCTATCACCCAATTACCTTGTTTGCTTTTTGAAAAACCATTTACCCACACCTACCAAGTTTAGGGTAAAAAGGTGAAATAGTTTCACCAAAAGTTAAAAGCAAAATTATCTCTACAATTTTGAAACTAATAATTATTCATTAGATGAATATTTTGAAAACCCTAGAGAACTCTCTCTCTCTCTCCATCCATCTCTCCTTCTCTCTTTTCTCCCCAAAGCTCACGCCCAAGGGCTGTGAACACTGTCAAAAACGTGACAGTCCAAGAGAGGAAGAAGCTTGATTTTATGCCAAAATCCAAGTGCTAGCACACCTAAGGAGGCATACGAAGGTGTTAGGGAAACTTACCCACGAGCCGGGAATCGTTAGACGAAGCTTGGAGCTTCAAATCTCAGCTCAAAATCTGATTTTTTTTTAAGGCAGTGGACTGCACTGTAGTGGCACCATTGGAGGGCATAATTTCAGTTTTGTTCTTCATCAAATCATCTCAACCGATCGATGTGAGTATTCCGCTACCTCCTTTGATGTATTCACACTTGTTTATCATGCTTGTTATGATCTTGGGACCTAAATAGAAACCAACATTATATTGGTGAGAAACTGTCTTGTTTGAAAGATGGGTTTGGTGGTTGTTATCTTTACGTTCTTGCTCACTAACATAAATTGTAGTGAGTTCACACACTTTTTCAAGTCATTAGGCCTCATGGGTTGGTTCAGTTTGACTATTGGAAATACAGATGGTTCTGGTTTGGAGGAGATAAATACTGTTGAGCCACCTACAAACATCCCACTTATTTTTATCTCAGTCTCTAACCGAAACAAATTGAGAGATAAATATCAAGAGAGAGAAAGTATGTCATGAAAGAGAAAATATCTTGTTCGACATCGTCCGATCTCCGTTTCCGACGAGTGACCACATCTGGAGAATCCTCTTGACGAGACGAATCTAACGGCACCGATCCGACGCCGTGAATATGTTGGACAATTATAACACATAGCATCACTATTTGTAAAAGAAATTGTGGTTTTTGTACAAATTAACTATGTGACAAAGGCAATTTCCATTTTATCATTTTGTAATTAGATTACTTGAATATATAAATGATAAAAGTCCTTATGATTAGTTCTGGATTAATAAGATATGAGACAATATCAATCCATGAAAGGTTTAATCATTAAATATCCATAGTCGTAGTATTATCGAGACTGGACATCGATAATGCGGAATAGGCTAGTATTACACTTGTGCGCATTATGGAAGCGTAATGATATAGTTCTCATATATTTGGGTATTGGATACTCATGCAAGTGTAATAGGAGGTTCTGTTTACCGATGGTACGGGAACAGCTTCGCTCTGGATAGACCCTTCGGAATCCCATTGGTAGTATGACTATGTGTCTATGGGAATCCGAATCAGGGTTTGTGTATTTGGTCTTAACCTGAGACTTGCATCACAACTACTTTGACAATCAATACGCTTTGGTTTTGGTCATCATGGACTTTAACAGGTTCTGTGTACGCCTCTTCTGGGTTTATTGAGAATCGTAGTGTATTAGGTGTGATGTCAAGATAGAAGTATCATTTCAGTCAGATTGAGATGATGATCACGCAGGGATATAGAACTGGTACTCTATTATGTTTCAACTATCGGGATAATATGACAAGGTCATTATTATCCGATTAAAGAAACTAGTTGCTAGTGATCCGATATATGCTTCGTACGGGGCAGACACAATTCCAGCCCCATGCCTAGCATGTGACATCCGATACTGGATCGCAATACGCAATACTTAGTATACTACGCCTGATATAGATTATGTATTCCTTAAAAGAATATTTCTGGAGAATTGGGTAGGCACGGTGCTTTGCTATAAGCCAACCATGTCTTGTAAATCGGTAAGAACGTGGTACGGGGTACGCACGTGTTCAGATAGTCCAACGACCGGATTTACTGCCAACATATTCAGGGATCTCATGGGTCGCTTCCCAAATATTCACCGATGATGTTTGACTCGAACAGAATTAATTTAGGATTAATTATAAGAGAGAAAATTAATCTAAGATTAATTACGGCAAGAATTTATCTGGGATAAAATTCGAATAGTAGAGAGAGAACGATTAATTTGCAATTAATCGATTAAATAATATATTCGATATATTAATTGAAATTAGATTTCAAAGTGGAATTAAAATTAGATTTTAATTCGGGCGAACGAATTAATTTAGAATTAATTCGTAAGCGACTTTAATAATAATTTTGCTAGGTATAATTATTTAATTAAATTAGATTTAATTATATCGCAACGGAAAATTCATTAATTCGGAATTAAACGAACCCGAGCCCGAAGTGTGTTAAGCGGGCCCACTCGAATTTTGAATTTTAAAGTGGGGCCCACCAACTCACATCACTAGTCAACTTTATTCATTTTTGGTTGATAGAAGTTGGTGGTGATTTTTGGTAGCTTGTAAAACACATTTTGTCATTTTGAATGACATAGACCTAAACTTGATTTTGGTAAATGGATTTGATTTTTTAAAAATAATATACATAACACAAAAATAAAAAACGACTAACTCTCTCTTTTTTTTCCTAGCCATTGCCGATTGCTTCATCTCTCCCCTTAGAAATTTTTCTTCAAAATTTCTTCAAGCTAGCATTTACAAGGAGTTAACCAAGGTGTTAGGGAAACAAATTCTAGAGTTTGGAACACAAGGGAAAGGCTTGGAGCTCTTCTCAAACACAAAAGTTTTGAACTTCCAACATCCAACGAAATCGATCAATGTAAGTTTTTCCGTAACTTCTTTGAGTATTCACACGAAATCATGACTTAGAAGATCCTTGGCTTGTTCTAGGAACCCAACAATGGTATCAGAGCCTTTTCTAAGCATGAAATGAATTTAGGGTTTATATACTTTAATTTGGGGTTTTTATGATTTGAGCATGATTTCTTCAAATTGATGGTTTGGTTGAGCTTGGATGATGATGAATTAGATTTATGCATCTTAAAAATTGAGAAAATGAATTGGATAAATTTCCCCTAATTTCCTTGCTTTGACCGAAACATGAACCCTAGATATATCATGGTGATTTTGGATTTTAGACCATTGGATGTGTTTAATGCATGATGAGTATATTGATTGTTGATTTAATTAGATTGAAATCAAAATTGGATATAAATTGTGCCATATTGCCGTGAGTTGAGAAGCATGATATAGATTGATTTTGCTTCAATTTGTGTTGGACATGAGTTGATAAATTAAAGCATGATTAATTAGATAAATTGGTGTTTTGGAAATATTAATTTAACTAATTAATTGTGGCTAATACACTTTAATTAAAAATTAATGTGAAATTTGGAATTTTTTATTAATTAAAATTAGTCTTTAATTTTGAATTGGGCTAATATTGTTGTATTTGGACTTAATGGGCTTGGTTGGGCCAAGTTGGTTTAGAACAATTGGATTGGATCCAAATTGGGCCTAAAACCATTCCATAAAATCCAAATATAATAATTGGGCCTTTAAATATTTAATTGGGCATAATGGGCCAAAATTGATTTTTTGGAAAATAGGGTGATTCCTTAATTGGGCCTTGGCATTTGGGTTTGATCCATATTGGCCAAAGCTCATGCCTTAAGAATTAATTAAAAACCCATTGGAATTTAATTAAATTGACATTATATGTTAATTGGGCCTTTGAGACCCATAAAGATTGGATTTAGAATCTAAGTCTAAAAGGCACACAAATAAGTGTAATTATTTAATTTGGAATAAAATTCGAATTAGTATTGAATACAAATTAAATTGGATTTAAAATTGTAGTTCGATATAATTCAAGAATATGTACTTTGTGTACTTATTCTTAAACGAGTTAGACTCGCGCAAATCAAATCATTGTTTGAACATTTGATGATCATTAATTCAAAGATTAATTAATTGGATTAGATTGATTGAATAACATGCTTTGTGTGAATACATGGATGTATTGTATGAATAATGTATATCGGATGCATATTAGAAGGGTGAGGGCAATTTTGGAAATTATTGTAATAAATTTAGAATTTATTAAATTGGACCTGCGTGTCCAGCCTTATATCTCTTGACTCTTTGTATTTCTCTTCTCACCAATTCCCCTCAATGTTAATGAGGTTTAGTTATTGTATTATGTAATTGGGTAGAAGTTAGAATAGTGCAAGCCGGGGAGAGGAAAATTGAGAGATTTGTTCTCGGAATAATTTGTTAAATATACATCTGCATATCGTTATTATTTATTTCGCACCTTATTATGCTTTTAGAATGCATGCTTAAGGGTGTATGATGAGACCTAATCAAAGATAATAAATTGGTTGCCAATTTCGTGAAAAGACCTCAATCAATATTAAGCGTTTTCCTTCCATTGATTGGTTCTCTCTCAAGATCCAAGATTGGCATTGGTTTGTTGGCCAAAGTGTAGGCACTGCATTTTTGCATGTAAGTCCCGATGATGAGTCTCGTATGGAGACACTACCTCTTTAGTTGTGAAAGCCGCGGGAAACGAACGTTGGAAGGGAAAAGGTCAAGAATTGACACTTGGTTGGATTTAACTCATTGGATTAGCTTCGGACTCACTCGTTGGACCTCCGTTTCAAAGCACACCCTTAGCCCAAACCCCCTTAAGACACAAACCATGCCCACATATCCCTAAACCACATACCAAGCCCAATCCAAAATAATTAAAACATTTAAAATACATGTCACAAATTAAATTAAAATAAATTAAAATTAAACTTAAATTAAATTAAAATTAAATCACCTTCCTAAATTAAATTTAATCATTTTCCTAAACTAAATAAATCACATTCCAAATTAAATAAAACACAAATAAATTAAATTGAAGTAAAGTAAATTCCTAATTTAATTAAATCACCTACCAATTTAAATAAATCATATCCTTAACTAAAAAGAATAAATCAAATCACTTCCCTTAATTAAAAGATTTCCCTTATCACATTTTAATTAAAAATATCTCCCCATCAATACACAATCTCCCTTTCCTTCTCCAACGAGGTAAACCCTTTCTCTTGGCCTATAAAAAGAGACCATACACCAACACATTAAACCATGGCTGATTCTCACAAAAAAATCACAAACAAAAGAAAATAACCATTGGCTCTCTCTCCCCTCTCTTTCGGCAACGTCCAAGACAAAAATAAAGCAAAGTAACCCTCCACACACCCTCATTGCCTCTTGCCACAAGCGCATCACCTAAGGCCCCATTCACACGCCCAAAGCCAACTTACCTCCACGCACTCACCGACCATTCAAAGCCTCACTGCCCCACAAGTCTTCAACGCCACCTAGCAAACCACACGTCCCTTTTGCGCCCAGCTCATCGCCCATCACGCCTCACGTTGATAGCCCATCAGCCACGTTCACAGCTCACAAATTCTCACCACACGTCCCCTTTGGGCCCAAAATGCCCTCGAACAAGCCTTCAACACACCTCACGAATAAGCCTTAAACTGCCACCTAATAAGCCTTAAACTGCCGAACTCAATAAGCCTTAAAGCTGTCCAGAATAAGCCCTAAAACTGCCAGTGATTCACGCCAATCTGACCCTTAAGACAGCCCAGAAAACACCCCAAAATTACACCAAAAAACTGCACAAAAACCTCCTCAAAAATCATCAAAACAGCAGCCCAAAACACACACAAACAGTCCATAAATTACCGTAAAACAGTGGCCTAAAAACAGCAGCAAAATTGAGTGAAAATAGCAGCCCGAACAGCAAAACAGCGAGGAAAGATGTTGAGTTAGTGAACCAGAAGAGTTGCGGATCATCCACCCTTCCAACGGCCGTGTAACGCCCTTTCGTGAGACGACAAAAGAGGTTAGACCTGAGGGCACCCTTTTATTTATTATCTTTCGTTTATTTTATTTATTTTAAACATTATCGCATGTGAGTCGTTTGAGGCATGATGTAATTGTTGGATGAGCGGAAGATGTGTTCCCTTTTGTGGTATATAGGATGGAAACCCGGACGTAAATTCCGTAGCCGAATCCGAATGGACGGTAGTGCGGTTTGTACTCGGGATACAACGCCACGTACCACTTAAGAGATACGTATTTCGTCTCATCCAAACTTGTGTGTGAGCATGTTGTAGTTCGTAGGTTATTTATTTGTTATTAAAGCATGATTTAGCTTAGTTAGTTGTTTATTTTTAAGCATGATTGGTGATTCGTTTTGCATTTAAAATTTGCATTAAGTTTATGTTGTTGTTTTCATTTCGTATTATATAATTGAAATATGTTCATGAGATTGCCGTGTGTTGTCGTGTGTTATGATGACATACTTTCCAAGCATGCAAACTTAGACATATGGTTTATCTTGAGCATATTGCGTAGATTCGGTTAAGATATTGCACAAATCACATCATTACAAGTGGCATAAGTAAGGGACCATTCCGAACCCAACGGGTTTGAGGTCTTCCCTTGCGAGGGGTGAGTGCGGCCTTAAATCTTTGTCCCGGTTCACACCGGATGGCGACTCCATGTTATTTCTCTGGTTTAGTTCCCCGTGAGCTATTCCATACTCCCAACTAGGCCGCGAGCCTAGAACAACGTCGCCGATTTATGTGTCCTACACAAAGTCAAGATCAATGTCCATCGCAGATGTGTTTGAACCACGAAAGCTTTGTTCCATATCGCATGTCTTGGGCAAGTTGTGACTTGTTGGCCAAAGTCAAGGTCACTTCTTATTCATCGACATGGATTACGAAGCTTTCCCACTGTCAATGGGTCTCGCTTAATTGGAATCATTAAGCTTGTTGAGCCAAAGCCAAGGCTTAGTTTATTCAGAGGAAAAGGTTAGGAAATATATTGGATATATATTGACATATATATTGTATATATGTTTCGGACTTGGAGGTCCACCTACCAGATCTAGGAATTGGATGAGATCCAATTTATCTTAGAGATCTACCTAGTTAAATATCATACAGCTTATTGGCCAAAGTCAGGGTTGTGTGTTATTTAACGGGATCCTAGCCCACTAGGAAACTAGGTTTCCCGAGTACTCAACAGAGGGTTAGAGACTCGCCGAAAATAATGGGAGGCCAGACTGGCCAATATTGAATTTGCAATTTCGTTCAAATACTTGCCAAATACGCACTTTCAAATTATTTTCGTCATTTTATATATTTATATTAGTTGGACTAATATTTTATTATTTTTTTGTAATAGTTGGACTGTACCCAAAATCGTTAATTGAATAGTTAGACTATTGCAATTAAGATGGCCGGAAAGATCAACGTTAGAGACATTATCATGGGCGAAAATGTCTTTAATGGTGCGAACTTTCCTGAATGGGATATGAACCTCAGGATTCTCCTTGGGGCTGAGAAGATGCTCTATACAATAGAGAGACCTCTCGGGCCTAAGCCCGGAATTGAGCAGCCGCTTGAGCTTGAGCTTTGGAAGACTCATAGCGATGACAACTCAACTGCTCAATATGTCATGCTTGCTGCAATGATCCCATAATTTCTTCGTCAAAACAATGGATTGGATCCCTATGAAATGATGTTGAAATTAAGGGACCTTCACCGATCTAACCTTATATCGTAGAGGTACGAATTGCAGAAGAAGCTCTTTCGCTCTCTTATGTCAGAGGGTACATCTGTCGAGCACTATGTGTCGCAGATGATTGCTGACATCGAACAGTTGGGATAGCTGGGCATAGTCTTCAAGGCTGAGAATTTTATAGATTTGATCTTACGGTCTCTGCCTGACAGCTGGGGCGGGTTCATCATGAACTATAATATGATGAACCAAGAAAATACTCTTGGAGAGTTGATGGCAATGCTGAAAGAGGCAGAAAAAGAGCTTTTGAAGGGAAAAAAGCGTGAGGCGCACTTCACTTCAACATCTCAAAATGCCAAGGCTTGGCCGAAGGCTTCTGGAGGTGTGAAGAAGAAGAAGAAAAAAAAGGGCAAGGCCAAATCATCAAAGTCTTATGGGAAGGCAAAGGATAAATCCCAAGATGTCTGCCTGCAGTGTGGCAAACGGGGTCACTGGAAGCCTGACTGCCGTGAGTACAAGGCGCACATGAAGGAAGTGAAGACAGGCAAGGCTCCGGCTTCAGGTATGTTTGTTATTGAAATAAACATGTCTACTTCCAGTTTTAAAAATTGGATTTTTGATTCTGGTTATGGCACTCATATATGTACTGATGTGCAGGATCTGCAGATTAGCATGAGACTGGCTTCAAGAGAGATCGACCTCCGAGTTGGAAATGAGACTAGAGTCGCCGTTTTGGCTATTGGGACCTACGTTTTGGAACTGCCTTCGGGGCATGTACTTAATTTATCAAACTGCTATTATGTACCTAGTTTGACTAGAAACATTATATTTGTATCTTGTTTGACCCAATGTGGGTATACTTTTGTATTCATAAACACAGAGTGTTTTGTTTATAAAAATGATTTTGAGATATGCAGTGCTGATGTTAATAATGGTCTTTATATTTTGAATATAAATCAATCTCAAACATATAACATGACAAACAAAAGGCTTAAATTAAGTAACAAATATGAAACTTATATGTGGCATTGTCGTCTTGGACACATTAACAAGACTCGTATATCCACACTTTCGAAGAGTGGATACTTGGACGGATTTGATCCAAATTCATATGACGTCTGCGAATCTTATTTATTAGGTAAAATGCCTAAAACACCTTTTAGTGGTAAAGGTGCATGTGCCACCGAACTATTAGCCCTTGTTCATAGTGACGTATTCGGGCCCATGTCTAGCCAGGCTAGAGGTGGATATGAATACTTCGTAACCTTTACGGATGATGCATCACGTTATGGTTATGTGTATCTTATGAGACACAAGTCGGAAACCTTTGAGAAATTCAAAGAGTTTCGACACGAAGTAGAAAAATAAACCGGTAAAAGTATTAAAACATTACGGTCAGACCGTGGTGGAGAATACTTGAGCAATGAGTTTCTTGATTAGTTGAAAGAGTATAGTATTCTTTCACAGTGAACTCCTCCCGGAGCACCTCAATTAAACGGTGTGTCCGAACGGAGAAACCAAACTTTGTTGGACATGCTAAGGGCAATGACGAGTCGCATTGAGCTGCCAATTTCCTTCTAGGGATATGCATTGAACAGTGCAATACTTATTTTGAATAAGGTTCCGTAAAAGTTTGTACAACAGACTCCATATGAAATATGGACATGAAAGAAACCGGGTTTCTCATTCCTGAAGATTTGGGGATGCTGGGTGTAACGCACCTACACTCTCCAAGCTTGTCCAGGGCCAATGACTTGCCCATGGCCGCTTGTGTGTGTGGTGCTAGTGTGCACTTTGTATTTATTCTTATTTTATTTTATTTTCTATTTTAGGGGGTGTGACAACTCAAGCATCATGTGTGTTTCCTAGTGGCACTTGTGCAATGTCTTTAAAACCTCTTTAGGGGGGGTGACCCGGGCACCTTAGAAGGGCCTTGGCCACCAGCATACTAGGGGCTTCAGCTGTGTACTCCCTCGCCCTTAGTTGGCTTGCTTAATGAAACATGCTTCCTTTTGATTTCCAATTGCTATGTCCGAGTGTGTTGCTTGAATGTGTTTCATTATCTTATGCCTTGTGGATGTATGCTTATGGATGTATGCTTTACTTCGTTGCCTAATAATGTTCCATTCTATAAATAGCTAACCATGGGTACGACCTTGCAGGGTCGATTCTAGGCTGACTTGTTAGGCGCAACGCTAACAAGTGCCGCACGGACCCAAACTTGGTGACACCAAAGTTTGGCCCGTGACAGTTGGTATCAGAGCGTGGTTCAAAGTTGTGTTGCAAAATGGCTACGAAGTCCTCCACAAAAGCGCGCTTGGATGCTGTTGAGAAAAAACTAGTGGATATTGATAGTCTCGTCTCAACACTCACGAACAAGACTTCAGATGTCGAAAACCTCAGGCAAACTATCAAGGTACTCGAGGCCCTTACAACCAGGGTAAGTGCCCTAGAAACTCAAGCAACAGGTGCTAGCACTAGTGCCCCACGAGAAGGGGGAGATGCCAATAATTGGCAAGATTCTGTGAGCTCCTTGAAAGAGCAGTTGGCAGAGTTGAGCGTGAGGGTGAATCTCACCGCCCTCGCTGTCTCAAACTTGCCCACGACTACTCAGAGCATAGAACAGAAGAGATCCAAAATCCCAGAACCTAGAGTATACGATGGTGTCAGAGACACACAAGCCCTCGAAAATTTCCTCTTTGACATGGAGCAGTACTTTAAAGCTTCCCGGATAGAAGAAGAGGGGGACAAGGTCTCAATAACCTTGATGTATTTGTCTGGAGATGCGAAGTCTTGGTGGAGGGCAAAACACATTGAAATCCAGGAAGGACGATGCGCCGTTGACAATTGGGAGGATTTGAAGCGTGAGCTAAAAGCTCAATTCCTACCAGGAAATGTGGCTTACATAGCTCGACGACAACTCAGAGACCTAAAACATACAGGTTCCGTCCGGGAATATGTGAGGAAGTTCTCCGGATTGATGTTGGATATCCGAGACATGTCCGAACAAGATAAACTCTTCTATTTTATAGAGGGGTTGAAGCCTTGGGCTAGAACAGAGTTACAGAGGCAACGAGTGAAAGACTTGCCTTCAGCACAAGCTGCGGCGGAACAATTAACGGACTATTCCCTCGAGGGACCTCCATCAAAGAGATCTACACCGGCTCCTACTAATAATGATAGTGGGAATAAGAGGCCTAGGAACTGGAACAACGATAGAAGTGGGGGAGCGGAGAAGAGAATTGAGTCAAGTTCCTCGAACTTCAAATGGCCGGCACCTCAGAACGGCCCTCCAAATGGGAAGAAGCCCTTAAGTTGTTTTATTTGTGATGGGCCACATCGAGCTATGGAATGCCCTAAGAAATCCAGAATGGCGGCCCTCCTTGCACAAGAAGAAGAGGAAGAACGACGACGCCCGGCTGAGAAGGGCCCAGAAAGGGAAGAATCTGGCCGAATGGTGGCCTTGAGGATGCTCAATGCCCTTAACAAACAACCAGAAACTCAGAAGGTCTCGGGGAAGGGCCTCATGTTTGTTGATGCATTGATTAATGGAGTTGCGGCAAAAAGCGTTATGGTGGACACGGGGGCCACCCATAACTTTATTTCTACCGCCGAAGCGAAGCGTCTGGGGCTCAATTTAGAGCGAGATGCGGGTCGCATGAAAGCGGTTAATTCACAAGCTCTACCCACGAGTGGGCTAGCGAAACAAGTAAGAGTGAAGATCGGCACGTGGGAAGGTCGAACTGACCTTGTGGCGGTCCAGATGGATGATTTCGATATTGTTCTAGGAATGGAATTCCTACTTGACAAGGGGGCCATCCCTGTCCCAGCTGCAGGGAGCTTGTTGATCATGGGGGAGAAACCTGCAGTAGTGCCAGCAAAGGTAAAACCTCCCACAGAAGGAAGACTATTATCCGCAATTCAGTTTAAGAAGGGGATCAAGAGGCGGGAGCCGACATTCATTGCTATCCCTACAACAGTTGGAGAAGGAAGAGAAGAAAACCCGGTGCCTGAGATCAACAGCGTTTTAGAAGAGTTTGCTGAAGTGATGCCTGATCAGCTCCCCAAAGTCTTACCTCCGAGAGGTCCGTTGATCACCAGATTGAGTTAGTTCATTCAGCTAAACCGCCGGCAAGAGCACCTTATAGGATGGCTCCACCAGAATTAGCTGAACTTCGTAAGCAACTAGATGATCTGTTGGAGGCAGGCTTCATCAGGCCTTCAAAGGCCCCATATGGAGCCCCTGTCTTATTCCAAAAGAAGCAAGATGGAAGTTTGAGATTGTGCATCGACTATAGGGCTTTGAACAAGTTGACAGTGCGAAACACCTACCCCATTCCCCTGATAGCAGATTTGTTCGACCAACTGAGTGGAGCAAGATACTTTTCGAAGCTGGACTTACGTTCAGGATATTATCAGATGAGAATTGCCGAAGAGGATGAACCGAAGACGACTTGTGTCACCCGATATGGAGCATTTGAGTTCTTGGTGATGCCGTTTGGACTAACTAATGCTCCCGCAACATTTTGCACCCTAATGAATGAAGTCTTCCATGAATACCTTGACAAGTTTGTAGTGGTTTACCTAGATGACATTGTGGTTTATAGCACTACATTGGAGGAACACAAGAGACATCTTGCCATGGTATTCCAGAAGTTGAAAGATAATAGACTATTTGTGAAGAAAGAAAAATGCTCATTCGCCCAGGAACGCATCAAATTCCTCGGCCATATCATAGGGCAGGGTCATATACGGATGGACATGGAGAAAGTACGAGCAATACGCGAGTGGAGCGCCCCAGCTAATGTCAAAGAATTGCGGTCTTTCCTTGGACTTACCAACTACTACCGGAGATTCGTAAGAGGATACTCCAAGAAGGCGATACCCTTGACAGAACTACTAAAGAAGGAGGTGACATGGGAATGGACTGATGCGTGCAGAGAAGCCTTTGAAAGCTTAAAAGAAGCGATGATAGGGGACCCAGTTCTCATTCTCCCGGAGATGGCCAAACCATTTGAAGTTCAGACGGATGCTTCAGACTTTGCACTTGGAGGGGTGTTGCTTCAGGAAGGTCACCCTATTGCCTATGAGAGTCGCAAGCTTTCCGAAACAGAACAGCGATATATAGCACAAGAAAAGGAACTATTAGCAGTGATACATTGTCTGCGGGTGTGGAGACATTACCTCCTCGGGTCGAGATTTGTGGTGAAAACAGATAACTCCGCCGTCAGTTATTTCCTCACTCAACCAAAGCTTACTTCGAAGCAGGCTCGATGGCAGGAGTTCTTAGCAGAATTCGACTTTCACTTTGAGCATAAAGCAGGATGTTTGAATCAGGTGGCAAATGCTTTGAGTCGAAAGTCAGAACTTAGTCATTTGAAGGCGTTGGCTAACATGTCTTTCAGCACCATCCGTACCCCTATCAGAGAACTCATCCGAAACAACTTGGAGAAGGACCATGTCTCTAAGGCAATTTTGAAGTTAGTAAGGGAAGGTAAGGCTCGTCGCTTCTGGTTGGAAGACGGACTTTTGTGGACTAAGGGAAACCGTCTGTATGTTCCCAAGTCAGAAAACCTCCGGAGGATTCTCATAAAGGAATGTCATGATACTTTATGGGCCGGCCATCCGGGTTGGCACAGAACTCATGCATTATTGAAACAAGGATACTATTGGCCTCAGATGCGGGATGATGTGACAGAGTACACCAAGACATGCCTCATTTGCCAGCAGGATAAAGTGGAGAAGTTGAAGACCCCTGGATTATTGGAACCGTTGAACGTCCCCAACAGGCCATGGGAGAGCATCTCCCTTGACTTCATAACCAACCTTCCAAAAATTGGCGAACTAACCAACATATTGGTAATTGTTGATAGGTTCTCCAAATATGCAACATTCATACCAGCACCTAAGTACTGCAAGGCGGAAGACACTGCTAAATTATTCTTCAAGCACGTGGTAAAGTATTGGGGCGTGCCTAGACAAATTGTGAGTGATCGAGATCAGAGATTTGCGGGAACTTTCTGGTCTGAACTCTTCAAACTACTGGGTTCTCAACTAAACATGTCAACAAGTTACCACCCCGAGACTGATGGACGACAGACAGAGATTCAATGGAATGCTGGAAGAGTACTTACGCCACTTCGTTAATGCCAACCAGAGAAATTGGGTACAACTTCTTGATGTTGCCCAATTTTGCTTCAACTCTCAAAAGAGCTCCGCCACCAACAAGACACCTTTTGAAATTGTGATGGGCCAGCAGCCTCTACTCCCACACACAGTGACAGAGTATTCCGGGAAGAGCCCACGAGCTTTCAACTTCACTAAGGAATGGAGAACCAATACAGAAATTGCTCGAGCTTATTTGGAGAAGGCTTCCGCGAGGATGATGAAGAAGTGGGCAGATCAGCATAGAAGACCTTTAGAATTCCAACCTGGAGATTTGGTGTTGATCAAGTTAAATCCAGAACAATACGATTCAGAGGGAACAGAGACAAGAGATTGGTGAGGAAATATGAAGGGCCAGTTCCCGTTCTTAAAAAGGTGGGAAAAGCTTCATACAAAGTCGAGACTCCAGCGTGGATGAAGATGCACCCAGTTTTCCATGTTAGCAGGTTGAGACCTTTTCACGCAGATAATAAGGATGCAACTCGCAACCAACTACGAAGACCAGAGATTGAAGAACCAACAAAGAAGAGGACAACGAAGGAAGTTGAGGAGATTTTAGCAGAAAGGGAGGCGACCGGAGATCAGCGACAGGGAAAGGAGTTCCTAGTGAGATGGAGAGACCTGGGAGATGAAGAGACAAGTTGGGAGAGAGTCGAAGACCTGCAGCAGTTTTCACAGAAGATTGAAGACTTTACAACCCTTCAGCGTCCAAAACAAGAGAGCCGAAGACCTGCACCAACTGAAGCAGCAGAGTGAAGAGTTTCAAGCCTACCAGCACCGAGGTGAAGAGCAGAGGAGGAGCAGTTCAGATGTGTCAACGAGGACGTCGACAGATTAAGTGGGGGAGGATGTAACGCACCTACACTCTCCAGCTTGTCCAGGGCCAATGACTTGCCCATGGCCGCTTGTGTGTGTGGGCTAGTGTGCACTTTGTATTTATTCTTATTTTATTTTATTTTCTATTTTAGGGGGTGTGACAACTCAAGCATCATGTGTGTTTCCTAGTGGCACTTGTGCAATGTCTTTAAAACCTCTTTAGGGGGGGGGTGACCCGGGCACCTTAGAAGGGCCTTGGCCACCAGCATACTAGGGGCTTCAGCTGTGTACTCCCCGCCCCTTAGTTGGCTTGCTTAATGAAACATGCTTCCTTTTGATTTCCAATTGCTATGTCCGAGTGTGTTGTGAATGTGTTTCATATCTTATGCCTTGTGGATGTATGCTTATGGATGTATGCTTTACTTCGTTGCCTAATAATGTTCCATTCTATAAATAGCTAACCATGGGTACGACCTTGCAGGGTCGATTCTAGGCTGACTTGTTAGGCGCAACGCTAACAAGTGTCGCACGGACCCAAACTTGGTGACACCAAAGTTTGGCCCGTGACACTGGGCATATATTAAACATTTGGATGGTACCAAACTAGAACCCAAATCGGATAAGTGCCTATTTTTAGGTTATCCTAGGGAAACCAAAGGATATTACTTCTACCACCCACAAGAGAACAATGTATTTGTTGCTCTACATGCGGTTTTCCTTGAAAAGGAATTTCTAAATGCAGTGGTAAGTGGGAGGAAAGTAGAACTCGATGAAAATTGAAGTGATACTGTTCCTGGCACTAATTCCCAAACGGAACACAAACAGTTCATCAGAGATGAGACTGTACCATAATCTTCTAATATATAAGAACCGCGTAGGTCGGAGAGAGTCAGAAAACAACCTGAGAGGTATGGGTTTCTGATCTCACCTCACGTAGATATTAATCTTATTGAGAATAATGAGCCGACTACGTATGAGAAAGCGATACAAGATATCGATTCTGTTTTATGGCAAGAAGCCATGAAGTGTGAAATGGATTCCATATACACCAAACATGTTTGGATGCACCAGAAGGCGTAAAGCCTATTGGTTGTAAATGGGTCTTCAAGACGAAGACCGACATGGATGGCAACATACAAATGTACAAAGCTAGGCTTATAGCGAAAAGGTATCGTCAACGGCATGGTGTCGACTACGATGAAACCTTTTCACATGTTGCCATGATTAAATCCATTCAGATAATGCTTGCTAATGATGCATATTTCGATTATGAAATATGGCAGATGGACGTCAAAATCGCTTTTCTTAACGAAAACCTTTTGGAGGATGTTTATATTCAACAGCCTGACGGTTTTTTCGTACTAAGACATACAAACAAGGTTTGCAAGTTAAATCGATCCATTTATGGATTGAAGCAAGCATTGCGTTCTTGGAACCAACGTTTTGATGAGATCATAAAAGAATATAATTTCATTCAAAACGAGGATGATCCTTGTGTATATAAGAAGGTTAGTGGGAGCGCACTAACATTCATTGTCCTTTACGGAGATGATGTATTGCTTATCGGCAATGACATTCCCATGCTACAATCGGTGAAAGCTTGGCTTTCATTAAAATTCTCCATGAAAGATCTGGGAGAAGCAGCTTTTATTCTGGGAATAAGGATCTACCGGGATAAATCTAGAAAGATGCTTGGACTCTCCCATAGCTCGTATATCGACAAAGTGTTGAAGAGATTCAACATGGATAAGTCTAAAAGGTGACTGTTGCCAGTGTCACATGGCGTCTCTCTATCTAATGACATGTGTTCTAAAACTCAAGATGAGAGAGACAACATGAGTCGGATCTCGTTTGCTTCTTCAGTCGGATCGATAATGTAAGCTATGATATGTATGTGACTTGATGTCTCGTATGTTTTGAGCATGTGTAGTCGCTATCAGGCCGATCCAGGTGATAGTCACTGGGTTGCAGTTAAGAACATCCTTAAGTATCTTAGACGAACTAAGGATGCTTTCTTAGTCTATGGAGATGGAGAACTTGAGGTAACTGGGTTTACCGATGCAATTTTCCAAACTGATAAAGACGATTGTAAGTCACAATCCGGGTACATATTTTGTTTGAATAACGGAGCAGTGAGCTGGAAATCTTCCAATTAAGAGACTGTCGCTGATTCAAAAATAGAAGCGGAATACATCGCTGCAGCTGAGGCAGCAAAAGAGGCAGTTTGGATCCGTAAATTCCTAATTGGATTATGAGTAGTTCAGTTAGCAGATGAGCTCATTCCTCTATATTGTGACAATAACGGGGCTATAGTGCAGGCTAAGGAACCGCGGTCTCATCAACGATCCAAGCATGTACTTCGATGTTTCCATCTGATTCGTGAGATCGTACATCGTGGCGATGTGAAGATCGAGAAGGTCGCATCAGATGACAACATTACAGATCCGCTGAAGAAGGCTATTTCTCAGCAAAAGTTTGAGCGACATGTACATAGTTCAGGTGTTAGATACTTGAGTGATTGGCTATAGGCCAAGTGGGAGATTGTTGGACAATTATGACCCATAACATCACTATTTGTAAAAGACATTGTGGTTTTTGTACAAATTAACTATATGACAAAGGAAATTGTCATTTTATCATTTTGTAATTAGATTACTTGAATATATAAATGATAAAAGTTCTTATGATTAGTTCTGGATTAATAAGATATGAGACAGTATCAATCCATGAAAGATTTAATCATTAAATATCTCTAGTCGTAGTATTATCGAGACTGGACATCGATAATGCGAAATAGGCTAGTATTACACTTGTGCGCGTTATGGAAGCGTAACGACATAGTTCTCATATATTTGGGTATTGGATACTCATGCAAGTGTAATATGAGGTTCTGTTTACCGATGGTACGGGAACAGCTTCGCTCTGGATAGACCCATCGGAATCTCATTGGTAGTATGACTATGTGTCTATGGGAATCCGAATCAGGGTAGGTGTATTTCGTCTTAACCTGAGACTTGCATCGCTAATACTTGCGACAATCAATACGCTTTGGTTTTGGTCGTCCGGGACTTTAACAAGTTCTGTGTACGCCTCTTATGGGTTTATTGAGAATCGTAGTGTATTGGGTGTGATGTCAAGATGGAAGTATCACTTCTGTCATATGGGGATGATGATCACGCAGGGATACAGAATTGGTACTCTATTATGCTTCGTACGGGGGCAGACACAATTCCAGCCCCAGGCCTAGCATGTGACATCTGATGCTGGATCGCAATACGCAATATTTAGTATACTACGCCTGATATAGATTATGTATTCCTTAAAAGAATATTTCTGGAGAATTTGGTAGGCACGGTGCTTTACTATAAGCCAATCATGTCTTGTAAATCGGTAAGTGTAAGTGTCCTAGACATGCCACGGGATCTCTAAGCGTGATTCGTGTGTGAATATTAATCAAAAATAAGTTGCGGAGGACTTACATTGATCGGTTGAGTTCAAAACTTTTCATGAATGTTGAAGCTTTCGAGCTCATTGGTGAGTATCCTTATCACCTTCATTTGACTCCCATAAGTTCTAGCTTGAACAAATGGAACAAATTTGATCTCCCAAGGAGAAACAAATTTTCCCTATGGAGAGAGAAGTAATCGCCCATAATGGTGAATAGGCCATTTGGCCGAGACAAAAATGCACTCAAAGTGCAGTGGCATTTTGCTTCTTCAAAAGAAAAGGCCATTCGGCCAAAATGGAGAAGACACAGGCCATTCGGCCAAACAGCAAAAACATAAAACCTAAAATGCCTTTGCTTATTCGGCCAATCAGGAGAGAGAGTGCAGTGAAAAGCTTTTGTTTTATTTCATTTATAAAAGAAAGAATTCAGAGAGCATTAAATTTCAACCTTTTGTTCACCTTATATAAGAAAAGTCAATGGCATTTAATGAAAAAACAAAAAGGCCAAAGGAAAAGCAATTTTGCTTTCTTTCGGCCAAAAGCACTCTCTCAATTTGGTGGGCATTCGGCCAAGAATTAAATATGTGGAGTGTTTTATAAGATTCCATCAAAACTCATCACTCATATTTATCATCAAAAATCACTAATAATGTAAGTGAAGTTAGCCACACTTTAAATTCAAAATTCAAGTGGGCTTGCTCAACATACTTCGGGCTCGGATTCGTTTAATCCGATTAAACGAATTTTCTGTCGCGACACAATTAAATCTAATTTAATTAAATAATAATACCCAGTAAAATTATTACGGAAATCGCTCACGAATTAATTCAAAATTAATTCGTTCGCTAAAATTAAAATCCAATTTAATTTCCAGTTGAAATCTGATTTCATTTAATATATCTAATATATTATTTTAGCCCAATTAAATAAATTAAATAGTAAAATCGAATTTAACTATTAAATTTATTTTTCCGATTAATTCCAAATTAATCGCGTTCTCTCCTCTCGACGAATTTAATCCCAGATAAGTTATCGACGCAATTAATCTCAGATGAATTCTTTCTCTGATAATTAATCCCAGATTAATTCTTGCCGTAATTAATCCCAGATTAATTTTCTCTCTCTAAATTAATCCCAGATTAATATTCTCTCTCATAATTAATCCCAGATTAATTTTGTTCGAGTCAAACATCATCGGTGAATCTTTGGGATGCGACCCAAGAGATCCCTGGATATGTTGGCAGTAAATTCGGTCATCGGACTATCCGAACACATGCGTATCCGGTACCACATTTCTACCGATTTACAAGACATGGTTGGCTTCTAGCAATACATCGTGCCTACCCAATTCTCCAGAAATATTCTTCTACTGAATACAAGATCTTTGTCAGGCGTAGTATACGTAGTATTGCGTATTACGATCCAGTATCAGATGTCACATGTTAGGCCTAGGGCTGGAGTTGTATCTGCCCCCGTACGAAGTATATATCGGTGTTGGACAATTATGACCCATAGCGTCACTATTTGTATAGATCACGGTGTTGTTGTACAAATTAACTATGTGACAAAGAGATTACACTCTTATCATTTGTGATTAGATCACCTAGATGTATAAATGATATGAGGTCCATATGATTTGTTCCTGGACTGAGAATGATATGAGACAGTATCAGTCCACGAAGGATAAATCATTAAATATCCCTAGTCAGAGTATTATCGAGATTGGACATCGATAAATACGTAAAAGACTAGTATTGCACTTGTGCGTGTTGTGAGGGCACAACGACATAGTTCTCGTATATTTGGGTATAGGATACTCATGCAAGTGTAATAGGAGGTTGTGTTTTACCGATGGTACGGGAAAGAGCTTCGCTCTGGATTAGACCCCCTCGGAATTCCATTGGTAGTATGACTATGTGTCTATGGAAGTCCAAAATCAGGGTAGGTGTATTTGGTCTTAACCTGAGATTGCACCGCTAATACATACGACAATCAATATACTTTGGTTGAGGTCGTCCAGGGCTTTAACCGGTTCTGTGTACGCCAATGCTGGGTATTGAGAATCGTAGTGTGTTGGGTGTGATGTCAAGACGGAAGTGTCACTCCAGTCATATGGAGATGATGGTCACGTAGGATACGGTACTGGTTCTCTTAAGTACTGCAGTCATCGGGATAATATGACTAGGTCATAGTTATCCGATATAGAGACTAGTTACCAGACATCCGACATGTGCTTCGTACGGGGCAGACACAATTCCAGCCCCAGGCCTAGCACGTGTTCATCCGATACTGGATCGAAATACGCAATACCACGTATACTACGCCTGATATAGATCGTTTATTCCTGTAAGCATGTTTCTGGAGAATTGGGTAGGCATGACGCTTTGCTAGAAGCCAACCTTGTCTTGTGAATCGGGGTGTAAACGTAGTACGAGGTACTTACGTGTTCGGATAGTCCGACGACCCGATTTACTGCCAACATATCCGGAGATCTCATGGGTCACTCCCTGAAGATTCACCGATGACGTAGACTCGCACTTTAATTAATCTGGGATTAATTTATTGAGAGAGAAAATTAATCTGGGATTAATTGCGGAGATATTTTATCTGGGATAAAATATCAATTTAATAGAGAGAACGATTAATTTGGAATTAATCGGTAAATTAATATATTTGATATATTTTACGAAATTGGATTTCGACGCGGAATTAAAATTAGATTTTAATTTGGGAGAACGAATTAATTTAGAATTAATTCGTTAGCGACGTGAATAGTGATTTCGCTAGGCGTAATCATATAAGTACGACGCAACGGAAAATTCGTTATTTTGGAATTAGCGAACCCGAGCCCGTGATTGTTTGCGAGCGCATTCGCATTTCGAATTCGAGTGCGGCATGCAAGTCGAATCAAGCGTCTAATCATTATTCATATCAAACGTCAAATCACATGTCACTTTGAGTGAGATGTGACATTTGAGAGATTGATGTGAGTTGATGTGAGGTGATTGAAAGAAAGCATTTAATGTTTGCTTTTTGAAATTGAAAAAAAAAAGGTAAATGATTATTATATTTTGGAAATTATATAAACCTTTTACAATTTTTTTTCTTTTTCACAATCTCTATCTCTCATTTACGGTTTAGGGCTTTTTGGAGCCAAAATTTTTTCTTCTTCTCTCACGGTCTCAAGACGGATTCTTTATCCTTTTTCTGGTTTTGACCGAGAAAATGGAGAAGTTAATGATCTTGTTGCAAGATCTAAGTGCTAGCACACTCATGGAGGAATACAAAGGTGATAGGGTAGTGTTTTCATGAGCAAGGAATCACCTTGTGAAGCTTGGAGCTTGGAGTTTCCATGGAGGACACCCATGGCCGATTCTTGGAGGAGGAAGCAGCCCTCACGCCGTGCAGTCCACCATTTGCGCAGCCCACTGCCGAGCAAGGAGGAGCAATGCGTTTTTGGTCCTTGTTGCATCTCTACCGATCAATGTGAGTTTTTTCCGCACCTCCCTTGATGTGTATTCATATTGTTTCATGCTTAATCTATGATCTTGGGACCCTTAGAGGACTCCAACAATCGGATCACTAGCAACTAGTCTCTTTATGATCGGAAAGTCATGACCTAGTCATACTTCCCCGATGGCTATAGCACTTAGAGTACCAGTTCTGTATCATTGTGTGATCATCATCTCCATATGACTGAAGTGATACTTTCTTCTTGACATCACACCTAATACACTACGATTCTCAGTATACCCAGAAGAGGCGTACACAAAACCTGTTAAAGCCCTGGATGACCAAAACCAAAGTATATTGATTGTCGCAAGTATTAGCGATGCAAGTCTCAGGTTAAGACCAAATACACCTACCCTGATTCGGATTCCAATAGACACATAGTCATACTACCAATGAGATTCTGATGGGTCTATCCAGAGCAACGCTGTTTCCGTACCATATGTAAACAGAACCTCCTATTACACTTGCATGAGTATATAATACCCAAATATATGAGAACTATACTGTTACGCTTCCATAACACGCACAAGTGTAATACTAGCATATTCTGCATTATCAATGTACAGTCTCGATAATACTACGACTAGGAATATTTAATGATTAAACCTTTGTGGATTAATATTGTCTCATATCTTATTAATCCAGAACTAATCATAAGGACTTTTATCATTTATATATCTGAGTAATCCAATTACAAATGATAAAAGAGCAATTTCCTTTGTCACATAGTTAATTTTTACAACAACACCGTGTTATGTACAAATAGTGATGCTATGGGTAATAATTGTCCAACAATAAGAACATGGTATAGAGTACGCACGTGTTCGGATAGTCCGACGGTCGGATTTACTACCAACATATTCAGGGATCTCATGGGTCGATTCCCAAAGATTCACCGATGATGTTTGAATCGAACATAATTAATCTAGATTAATTATAAGAGAGAGAAAATTAATTTAGGATTAATTACGGCAAGAATTTATTTGGGATAAAATTCGAATAGTAGAGAGAGAACGATTAATTTGAAATTAATCGATTAAATAATATATTCGATATATTAATTGAAATTAGATTTCAAAGCGGAATTAAAATTAGATTTTAATTCGGGCGAACGAATTAATTTAGAATTAATTCGTAAACGACTTTAATAATAATTTTGATAGGCATAATTATTTAATTAGATTAGATTTAATTATGTCGCAATGGAAAATCCGTTAATTCGAAATTAAACGAACCCGATCCCGAAGTGTGTTAAGCGGGCCCACTCGAATTTTGAATTTTAAAGTGGGGCCTACCAACTCACATCACTATTCAACTTTATTCACTTTTGATTTATAGAAGTTGGTGGTGATTTTTGGTAGCTTGTAAAACAGTATTTGTCATTTTGAATGACATATACCTAAACTTGATTTTGGTAAATGGATTTGATTTTTTAAAAATCATATACATAACACAAAAATAAAAAACAACTAACTCTCTCCCTTTTTCCTAGCCATTGCCGATTGCTTCATCTCTCCCCTTAGAAATTTTTCTTCAAAATTTCTTCAAGCTAGCACTTACAAGGAGTCAACCAAGGTGTTAGGGAAACAAATCCTAGAATTTGGAACACAAGGGAAAGGCTTGGAGCTCTTCTCAAACACAAAAGTTTTGAACTTCCAACATCCAACGAAACCGATCAATGTAAGTTTTTCTGCAACTTCTTTGAGTATTCACACGAAATCATGACTTAGAAGATCATTGGCATGTTCTAGGAACCTAACAGAATATACCTCACGCACCGCCGCACTTGCTGTTCATGCACCCCACGCGCCACCGTGCGTGTACGACACCTTCTAGACCAGAATCTTCTCATCGTCGAGATTCACAGGTTGGACACTTCATTTTCTCAAATCAGACCTTCTGTTGTTGGGAAACAAGCCAAAAATAATAGTTATCATTGTTTGACTGATCGTCGGTATTACTGTGCCTCAGTCCTCACCACCACCATCATTGTGATCCTTGAGACGTATATTGTGAGATTTGGAGGTCGTTGGAGCTTGGTACGTGATTATTACCATTTTGGTGTGTAAACGTAAGAATTTGAAAGTTTTAGACTTAATTATATATTGGTATGATTGTGAGGGTAAATCTGTAAATTCTATTTTTCAGGGATTTATAAGTAATATTTGCGAGTTTTAGGACTATTTAGACATAGTAGAAAAGTTTTGGGGTTAAAATAGAAATTTAAAAAATTTAGGGGTAGAATCCTAATTTTGGCTAAGTTGAGGGACCTGATTGTAATTTTATATTTTTCAGATTCTTAGCGAGAATATAGACATATAAATATTTTTTGTATGAATTGAGGTAAATACAACGCACAATGATTCCTTTAACATAATTTTTTATTAATTGATGATAGTTGTGAAGATGTGTATATATATAATAGTATAATTAATTATCGTTATATATGAAAATTATTATTTTTATATATGTGTGTGTTGATTAAATATATAAATATATATATATATATATATATATATAGTTACTGAAAGCATGAGAAATATGAATTCATGATTGTTGAGATGAGATTGATGGATTGAATATGAGATGTGTTTGTATTTGGATAATGTGTGTTGTTATATTATGCTGTCGGATTTTGTATAATAATGGTCGGAGATGAGATGAGTTGAGATTATATGAGAGATGAGATATGAGCAGAGAGAGCTCATGAGAGGCTATGCGATGTTATGTATAATTAGTGGTGGAGCGTGTTTCAGTTCCCACTTATATATTTATGCTGGATGATTTGGTAGGAAACCTTGGGAGTTGTGTGTTACCTCTCATTGGTTTCAATCAACTATTATACCGGACCCAAATTAGCAACCATGTTTGATGGATGTTTGTATTGTTGTGAGAATGGTTGTTTTAGATGATATTATAGTATATGTTATTTTCATATATATGTATATATATACACACACACACACATATCCATATTTTGTTGGTGAAGTCATGTTAAGAGTATGAATGCTTTACTTACTGAACTCCTTAAGCTCACTTCCCATTTTCCCAAACATCATGGGTAGTTCGCCAGCACAGCAGTAGCAGTACCAAGATTTGATCCACGTACTACAGTCGCTTTTCGGGTTAGTCCAAACATTTAAGATATTATTTTCACATTGTTAAGATTTGTGTTGTAAACCATAATATTTGAGATATTATGCAAGGATTTGCTAATTTGTAATCTAGAAGTATTATTTGTGCATATTTGTTTTAATTGTATGTCATGTAGAATGCTTGAACTAAAGAGGTCCACGAATCTCTTTCTAGGATTGGGCCCTCTCTGTCAAACCCAAGTTCTCTTACAGCTTCTTGTTGTTCAACAGTAAATGTGTAAACCATATTGGAGAATCGGGTCACACTACATCTTGATATTCATCTATGATCAGACCTTTATCTTACACTTTCTCCTCCACTGGAATGTCTAATAATCCACAATGCCAACTTTCTTGGTTGACAAATTCTTTATTATATTTGTTCACAAAAGTTTTTTTTCTCTTCTATGCCCATTTCGTTCCAATTAGTTCCTAGGTGACATTTAATCTATAACCAAATAATATATTAAAGGTTAATAAATCAAACTATAAAATTAAAAAACAAAGATAAGTTAAAAGGTAGTTTGCATACTTCTTTGGTCAGTTTAACATCTTCCTATTTCATCCACTTTGATTCAGACTTGCTGTCGAGAAAAGTAAAATCAATTTTGTATCTACATGATCAAATAAACTTATTTCACTATTGAAATTATTTGGTTAACTAGTAACTTACTAATAATAGAACCAGACATGCTTGTCTGGTCCACGAGGTTGATTATTCGTTTCATTCCTCTTTCGTTTAGCCATTATGTTTACAATAAAGGACAACGAGGATGGATTAAAAATACACGAACAAGGATAAATAAGCTAATTTAAATAAGGAAAAATGCTCCACAGACATGAAAAATGCCAAGAAACATTGCATTTGTACACAACAAAAAATATCAACATCTAAAGATTTAAAATTGAATAACACATTTATTACTAAGTAGCCAATGATCAGCCCTCGGCCTAAACTAAAAAAGCTACTTAAATAGTAAAATATGCATTACGTTTCTTAATCTTATCAACAATAAATTTCACTATGAATTTCTATCAATAATTAAAAAGTTAAGGCCTACAAGCAACATGTATAGCCTATGCATCTATCTTCATATTGTAATATTGGTCACTACATACAAATCTGAAACCTAATAACCCACACATTCTAAACATAATCCATAAAGCATAGTCCTTAAAGCAAAAACGATTGAAACAAGTTTCGAGGTTTATAATTTTCTTACTTATTCCTCTCACTTTCTCAGCTAAACAAACGGAGAAACCAAAATCTCACTTCATAAACAAGTAGTAAACACCAAAATTCAAGGCCATTGATACGGTTCGAAGATAAAAAAAATGAAAAAAAAATCAAAATCCCACTTCACAAACGAGCATGAAACACTAAAAATTTAATGCCATTGATATGGTTCCAAAAATAAATTACAGAAATCTCACATGTTTTAGAACTCTTCCAACGACATCATTGAGCAGATGTAATGAAGCAGCGACAGAGTTGAGCAGAGGAAACAAAAGTTGTAAAATGGCGTCGGCGTTGGCGTTGAGAATTCCGTGTAGCAGCGAAGGAGTTGTGCAACAACGATGAAACAGAACCTGTGAAACGATGTCGGCGTCGGCGTATGTCAATTTTTAGGGTAATAAATTTGGGGAAATTATTTTTGAAAAACGAAAAAATCAACCTGAACCATACCACGAACACCCTCTACCCAGGGTATCATATACCCATGGGTACCTTAGTCGAGCCCAAAAAGCGCAAGTATTTAATTACATAACCAGTTTTTCAGTGATTAAAATATTAATGTCAGTAATTACTGGTATTAAAAAAGAAGATAATAATATCTCAAAAATCAGTGACATTAGCATATAAGTAATAATAAACATGTTGGGTTTTTTTGGTTTAATTACCTAGATCTTTATGGATCCGTAGATCCAACCATATATGGTGGTAAATTTTCCAATCATGTGTTGGTCTTTTGTGTTTGTTTCTATTTTGTAAGAATAAAGACTTATTTTCTTCAATCAGTAGATGATTTGTTCGAGAAGATTGTAGATTTATGTCTCAAAGTGAAGGAGTGTTTTAGCTTCCCAATAGATTTATTAGCTTTCCTTATAATAGATTATATCTATTAGCTTTCCTTATAATAGATTATATATGGACTGTTAGTAAAATTTTTATGTTTTTGTACATTGTGTGTTTCTCTGTCGTTTATTTTGGATTCTGTATTCATTAACAATAACAGAGGTGAGACATGACCGGTTCGTAAAGTCCTCTAACACTTAAGCAGTTCTAGGTGTGAATTCAGCTCCTGTTTCAACCAATTACGAGATATGCGTAGTGTGTAGATGTTATGTTGTTAGGCATCATCCTAATTGGATTTCAATCGATCGTGTAATTACATCCTTATTATGTTTTTAAATAATGAATCTTTTCATCAATTTTTTTTAAAAAATAATAATAAACATGTTAAATTCAGGGAGAAAGCTTAGCAAAAGTGGAACTTTTACTTTCGGCTGTAGCTTGGAAGAGAAGTGATAATTTTGTACCTGTAATTAATTCGAAAGAGACTTGTGAGGGTGATGCTGAAGCGAAGTGTCTCACTTTAGTGGCACACTTTTTGGAAATTTTGGTTTTAATATTTTTGAGAGTTTATAGTGACTCAAAGGAAGCAAGTGCCGCCAAAACCAGACAAAGAAAAGACTAGTGATTGTAAAAACATTGCCAGGGTCAAGTCAATGTAAGTTTGTGGAATTTTTGATCAAAAGATGAGATTGTGTGATGGCCCACTTTCAGATCCTCTTTGATTTAAAGCTCTTTACTATTGGATGGATTCTTCTGACCGTCCATACTTCTGAATTTCCATATCCATCCTTTTCTCTTTTTAAATATGCAAGTTAGTTTGCGATTAAAAAAAATATATATTAAAATTAAATATTAACAACATATAGATATAGTTATGAAAAAGCTCAAGAGAATTTAGAACATATAAAAAATTTAAATTAATTATCCAAATATCTATTTGCTTATCTATACGGTAAATTGAAGACTTCAAATATAAATTACTCTTTCAATATATATTAGGAATGATGATGACTATGTAATATAAAAATTATATATAAGAATAATAGAAGAGAGATAAGTTAATCCGTATTATTGGGGAACTGAAATTCCATCTAAAAAAATTTCAATTTATTATGACTGGCTCAATAATTAATACGGTTGGGTATATATGCTCTGACATTATTTAACTCTAAACTTAATTAACACATAACAAGTAATTGTTGGTATCATCATCATGTCAGCTGGGAGTTTTTTAAAGTACAAAAACCAGCAAAGCTACCGACCTTTTAACCTAGTAGTAATGGATGCCATCAATTTCCCATTTGCATAAATATTATACAGTTCTTCTGCAAGTGTGTTCCAAGAAGAGAAAGTTAAATGAACTAGGAAGCTGGACCAGTCACTGAATAAAAGAATCAAATATAGCAGAATTGCAAGAATATTCATGATTGCATCATCCTTTTGCATGCTTAAGATTATATATATATATATATATATATATATATCCTCAACAACAAATGAAAATGAAGAAGCCTCTAATTATTTCCTAAATTGAAGATCATAACACAACTCTCATAGCTAGTTCTTCTTCTCAAGTATAGAATCTTATGTGAATTAGGAGTAATGTTTCAGTCTGACATATCATTGATCTTCCGGATAATTTTTTTTTGTATCACTTACTAATGAGTATATAACAATGGGTGGCATCAGGAGTGGGCTGTTCATGTCAAAATTCGATGTCGATCCCATAATTTATTGTATTTTCCCTTCAAAAATAATAATAATATATTTAATCCACTAGTCACTCCAAGAATAAAATCGTGTCTCCGTCATTGATTACATGTGAAGTTATATTAAATATAATATAATTTATTTAATTTATTTATTATTTTAACAAGCGTGGCAAAATATATTGAATCGTTACTTGAATGGTATGATAATACTGTTACAGAATTATTTTTTTCCTTGCTTCCAATTCATTTGGAATCAAATTCTTATATTTTACAATTGTGAATGAACATTATTAAATTACCTTAGAGGGCATACAATTATTTTATGAGAATCACTTTATTAGTAGTATAAAGCTAGCTAGAATCATATTTAGTAGGATCTTAACCTCTGATTAGATTTGTATTTGTGGGCATCCGTATCTGAAGGACCACATCAGTTTGGATTATAAATAATTGAACATTTAAAGTACTAAAGCAAACCTTTCATTTCTAGTGCATTATGAGCAATGATGGATCCCCAGAAGTATCTTGATGGGCATATGATTAGGGGCATACAACAAGTTTCATGAAACATGCATCGACTTGATTAGCATCAGTATCAGTATCAGTATCAGTATCAGTATCAGTATTGTATTAATAAATCATCACTTAGATTAATCGGCAGTCTGTGGCGTTAATGAGTGATAGATATATAAAACGAATCAATTAAATTTTTTTTTATTAGATGAGATCGTTTATAAGGATCATTTATTATTGTGATTTATAACATGTTCATTATAAAATACGGCCTAATATTAGCGTATTTTTATTTAGGATCTATGTTAATAAAATTTGATAAAATTTAAGTTAATTACAAAAACTTAACAAAACCCACCTTTATTCAAGTTTGAGACCAATTATAAAAAGGCATTTCAATTTAAAAATAGTATAGACGAAAGTTAAATAAGTGACTGATATATATTAAATAAATTAATAATATCTCTTATCTAAAGCTGTTTATCAATCACTTCTAGCAGTGGATCGCCGTCTCGCTGAGTTTATTATTTTACAAGAACTTATAAAAGTGGAATGAAATTTTTAGTGCATGTGCCCGTCACTACTAAAGACTAGTCAAAAGTATAAAGCTATTAAACTGATGCTGCCCGTGAAATGTCCAAAAAATAATTTTAATTTCAATTTTTTTTTTTAAGAAAGCATTTACTTTCATATTAAAATCAATTGTCCAATAATAATTGGATGTCAGTGGGATAATCTCCTAACCAAACTATATGATCATTAAAATGGATAATCTGCCAATGAGTGAGCTACTTTATTATACCCTATAGGGATATGAGAGACAACCACTTGTTGAGAGTTCCTCGTAATCTCCGGAATTCTCCTAACCAAACTACATGATCATCAAAATGGATAGTAAAATTTACCAATGAGTGAGCTACTTTATTACACCCTCTAGGGATATGAGAGACAACCACTTGTTGAGAGTTCCTCGTAATCTCCAAAATTTCATCAATTGTTCAAGCTATCTCGAGTCTGCTTTCATATTTTCTTGAGACTAAATTGGACGCCTGTAAAGAATCGGTCTCAACAATTAACGGCAAAAGCGCTTCCTGATCAGTGAAATCACTCACGTAACGCAAGCGCATGTATCGTTCAAGTAGTATAAAATGTATCGATCCCACGAGAACTTAATACCTAAGCTATCAATTTATGAAGTTAAATGTTTACAAGTATCTAATAGATTGGTTATTGATTGGATGGTGATTTTTGTCCGAAAACAAGTAAATTAAACAGTGCGAAAGTAAATTTAAGGAAAATTCAATATTAAGAAACTATCTAGGGTTGTGAATCATTCCAATATCTTTTAAAGATGAAGTGATTATCTTATGTTTGTGCAATAAATCGGTTTATTAACCTGGAACACAAATTTATGCAAAAGCCTCTTCCGATGGTCAAATGCAAACACCCAGTATAACCAAATTAATCATATTCATATATTAACCAAGTTACCTGAATTCATTAAGATTAAGTTCCAATTATGACTACCTCCGCCCGACAAGTATATTCATATCCTGTAAGGAAATCTACCTAACAGTCATTTGTCCCGAGGTGAGATCATGAACTATTGAGTCTAAGACTGAAACCAAAAATCTCTTTTCCAAGTTCATTTTAAGTTTACCAAATCAATCTTATTAATGACCAGTTAACAAGAAGCATTAAGTTTAAGGCTCAATAAATAAACCTTTATATTACCCAAAACGTAAAATAACCCCTTATAAACCGGTGATATTGGAATTCATCACAACCCCAGATATGATATTTAGTTACAACACATATCTAGGATTAGTAAAGACATAAATAAAGTAAATGACATAAAGTAAAGCTGGTAATTAAAAGGATAAATTAACAATAATGAAAATACTGGGGTTAGAGGATCCACTTTTATTACTTCTAATTTAGATATCTCCCTTATTATAATATATTAATTTTGCATGACATTACCAAACGACCATATAGGCGGTATCCTGATTAAGTCAAATTTATGATTAATTCCAACCGACCATAAAGGAGGTATCCAATTTAGTCGGGTTAAAATCAATTTAATTAAGTCCAACCGACCATAAAGACGGTATCCCATTAAGTCAAGTTTTAAAATAGTTTATATATTATGATTATGAGAGATTAATCTAAATATTATTAATAAAAGCTTTACCCTTCACCCCAGCAGATGTGAGTTACCTCATCATACCGGAAAGTAAAATAAAGACTGAAAAGTAAAATAAAGAAAGAACTATTGTATAAACTAAAAAATTACATACAAAAAGCTGTAAATAAAAAAACAAGATACAATCTTCTTAGTATTTTTAAGGAAATCCCGAGAAAAAGGTATGAATTGGAATTCTGATTTTGGCCTCAATTTATAAGGAAAATTTGGTCCATGTATCGCGACGCGTGAAGTGCTGCGCGTCGTGACGCGCCGTTGGTCTTCGACACGTGGCACGCCCTTTGCTGAGATGATGACACGTGGCACGCGGCTGTCGGAAGCTGAATTATTGGCTCGGCGTCGCAACGTGTGAAGGCTTACGTGTCGCGACGCTGACGTAAGTAATGATGTGTAGTGTCGGCAGCATGAGATGATGACACGTGTCCGACGCATAATAGCAAGATTGTTGTGATGTTGACACGTGTGTGGCGCATGTTAGCAAGTGCGTATGATAGCAAGTTTCTTTGATGTTGACACGTGTTCGACGCACGTTAGCGGTCATGACGCAAAAGTGTTGCTGGTCGCGACGCCCAAATGACCATTTTGTCATTTTTGTCCGTTTTTTACCGTTTTGGCCCTGATTTGATTCCAGTGAGTCCTGAAACCTTATTTATCTATAAAACAACACAAAACACATTAAAACATTCATAAAACCCAAGGAACAAGACAAAATATTAGGTTAAAGGGGCGGTAAATAGTGATATATTTTCCGCTTATCACACCCTCAAACCTAACATTTTGCTAGTCCTCGAGCAAAACAACAAAATAAAATAAATAACTAAAACTAAATTAAACTAAGGCACTTTCGTAAGGATCACGGTTGCATTTAGCATATGCAACAAGCTTTTAAACCCCTAGATGTCCCTAGTGGACGAGTTGTAGTCTCGTAAGGGCTTACATCGACGATACCACAAACGTCAATGTAATGCACACCAAAGCAAAAGGACAAAAGAAAATAGAATAAACAAGTTAGTGACTAAACAAGTGAAACTTCTTATCCAAGTTAGTAGTTGTTTTCTTTCTTTCTAAATTACCAAATAAGTAAATTCTTTTATTATTTTTATCATTCTCCATATACACAACCAAAAAGGTATTAATCAGCTCATTGTGCCCACAATATTCATAAGTGTATTTGAAAAGAGAGTAATATTTTTGTCATAAAGTTATATCAGAATTCACACATTTTTTAGCAATGGATATTTTTTTTATTATTTATTTATTTACAATATCTTCAATCCATGTAGCGAGCTTTGGGCCAGTGATTCCCAAACGAGTTGACTTTAGGGCACTAAAAGTTAAGACATCCTTACATACTTAATTACTCGGATTTCAGATATCTTTCTCTTTTTTTTCTTCTTCTTTTTTAACATCTTCAATCCATGTAGCAAGCTTTGGGCTAGTGACTCCTAAGCCAGTTGGCTTTAGGGCACTAGGTGTTAAGACACCCCTACGGACTTAATTACTCAGATATCAGATGTAATTTTTTTTATTGCATCGCTTTTTTTTATGCTTCCTCCAATTAAACTAGAGCACTGAATATTACAAACTTTTCAATTACAACTCATGGTTGTATGTTACCATGCATATTGATAATACCTGTCAACTGAGCATATGAAGATCAAATTTAATCAGTATTATGGAGAATTTACAAATTAAATAATTAAAAAGGAAATAAACAAAAATTAACTTGTTACGAAATATGTTGAGATACGTCTCAGAAGTGAAAATTCCTTACACATCTATCTCAAACACCGTTCCTCCTGATACCAACGAGACAGGATCTGATAATATCAATGAATAATAGTAAATTTAAACTTTAAAATAGATTGGCTTGGTTTGCAAACACAGTACCAAATCTGGATCGCAGAAATGGTGCTCTGAAGGAGGAGGGAGAAGAGAAATACAACTGAGGGGAGAGATCTGGTCTCTATGCCTCAGAGGAGCCGTACAGTTTTATATGGCAGAACTGATAAGAATATCAGTCTGCAAGCATGCTAAAAAATTTGAATTACAGGAAAATAAACAGCTTTATATATGTAAAACAGATACTTACATTTTTCTAAAAGAACAAAATTTTAAACTAATAGTAGAAGAAGGGTTTTGAGAAGTTTTGAGTAAATTAGAAAATGGGAGAAAGAACGGATGCCCTCAACTGAAGGGTTAATGGGAACTATATGCCCCACATCCAACAACCACCCCTCTCATTTTAAAATAGTAAGATGCTCTAATAATACAACTTTAAATTATTACAAATAGCAAGATGCTCAAATAGTAAGATGCTCGTGATCAAGCTTTGGATGCTTTTTCTTTTCTTCACATGGCTTTGTCAAAAGTAGTTTGAAAAAGCAAGATGCTCGTGGTCCCACCGGTCTTTGGTCTTTGGTCTTTGAGCTTTGTCAAAAGTCTCAACCCAAGACTTTACAGGGATGCCAGAGGCTAATTTTGGAATGGGTGGAGGGGATTGAGATTCTTTGTAGGTGCTTTCGACAGAGGGTTCTTTTAGGATGGCTTTGCCAGTGTCTTTCTTTTTGGGCGCCATTATCTGTTTTGAAGAAATTCTCTGGTTAGAAAATCTGGAACAGAATTTGTATCTCCTTTTATAAATTCGATTTCAAAATCAAAAACACTTAAAATTGCTTGCCATCGTGCAAAAATTTGTTTAGATGCAATGTTTTGAACATCCTTTTCTAAAACATGTTTTGCAACTTTACAATCAATTCTTAGTAAAAATTTTTGATTTAACAAGTCACTTTGGAATTTTGATATGCATAGAACAATGGATAATTTTTTTTTTTAATTGTAGAATAATTTTTTTGACAATCATTCCAATGGGCAGAAACATATTATACTATTTGTTCTTTATTATTCTCAACTTGTTTTAGAATACCACCATACCCTAAGTCAGACGCATCAGTTTCAACAACTTTTGGCAAACTAGGATTAGCTAAATATAAACAGGGGATTTCTTTAACTGTATCCTTTATTAATCTAACAGCTTTTGTGTGTTCATCAGTCCAAGGAACATGAACTTTCTTTAATCTATTATGTAATGGTTTTGAAATCCTATTGATATTTGGACAAAAATCTAGAACATAATTCAAGCTTCCAAGAAATCTCTGAAGTTGAGTTTTATCAAGAATTTTATCAGGAAATTTATCTGCAAAGGCTAGAGATCTATCAATAGGTGTAATCGTTCCTTTGGAAATATAATGTCCTAGGAATCTAACTTTTGTCTGAAACAGAGAAATCTTTGTACTGGAAACAGCTAAGCCAGCTTTCCTAGTGGCAAAATAAAAAGTTTTTAAATGCTTGAAATGTTGATCAATGTCTTTTGAAAAGATCAAAACATCATCAATATAAACTATACAAAATTCTGAGTAAGGATTATAGATATCATTCATAATCCTTTGGAATTCAGAAGGTGCATTCTTTAAACCAAATGGCATAAACATCCATTCATATTGTCCAAATGGAACGGTAAAGGCAGTTTTATAACGATCTTTATGATGTATTTGAATTTGCCAAAAACCAGACTTCATATCAAATTTTGAGAATATGAAAGCAGAATGAAGTTTTTGAAGCAAATCTTTTTTGTTAGGTATGGGATACCTAATCCATTTTAGAGCTTTGTTTAAAGGTTTGTAATTGATCACAAGTCTTGGTGTTCCTCTTTCTATTTCAGAGTTTTTATCGACGTAGAAAGCGGCGCAAGACCAATGAGATCTAGACTTAACAATTAAACCTTTAGATTCTAAATCATTGATTTCATTCCTGCAGTGTTTTTCTAGGACCATATTCATTTGAATAGGTCTAGCTTTTGTAGGAATTTGTTTTTCATCAAAGGATGATTCATAAGAAAGATCGATCAAATGTTGCTTTCTATTCCAAAAAGCAGAAGGTAGATCAGCAAAAATTTCCTTTTCTACTAAAACTTTGAAATCATGAATCTTTCTTTTTCTAGAATCAGTTTGTAGTTGTTTTTCAAGTCTTTCTATGTTTAAATCCTTTTTTAAATAGAGCAAGTCATTTTTTTTCTTTAATAAAATATTAATTTGGTTTTGGTAAACAGAACAAGCTTTTACAATATTTAAGTTCCTAGTTTTGGGTTTTTCAATAAAAGAAAACTTTAATTTTTTATTTTTTGCTTTAAAGGTTATACCATCATAGTTAACAGTGTAAGGAGTAATGAGGTTTATGAAAGGAGTTTCAAGAATAACAGCATGGTGTATATCATTTGTTAAAAGAAAGGAAGTCCTGAATTCAAAACCGTCATTTGGGATAAAGGCATCAACTTTGGAGGAAATCTTTAATTTTGAATTGTTCGCGGCAGAAAGTCTTTCATTAGTTTTCTTATGAAATCTGTTTGGAATAATAATTTCTTTTATGCAATTTAAATCAGCACCTGTGTCAAACAAGGCTACAGTGTCAATTTGAAAATCTGTTGAGAGGATTAAAGTAATCCAAATTAGATATTTTCTTGTCGTAACTTGCTTTAAAACAAAAAGAAAATCATTTGGAAGAGATTCAATATTTTCAAGATTTTGATTTTCAGGCTCATCATTTTCAGAATCTGGATCTTTTTCTGAGTTTCCTTCCAACTGACTTTTAAGGGGAAGTTGGATGGTTTCAGAATCATTTTTCTATTGTTCTTTTAAATTCTTAATTTCAAATTTTATGTCTTGAATTTCCTTTTGAAGATCTTGAAAACTGGGTGTGTCTTTTTCATTTTTCTTTTTACTGAGGATCTTAGTAAGATCGTAAGTATTTTGTTTTAAAACAGGAGTTTTAGAAGATTCACCTTGGTTAAAAGTCTTCAGAAGTTTGTCAAGATATTCCTTTTGTAAATCAGGATTAGAAATATGTTTCACAACTTCAAGAAAAGTTTCTTGTTCTTTAGTTAAAACATTAAGTTTCTTTTTCTTCAAATAAGATTCTGTGTCAGAATCACTATCGGTTTGATCAGAAGTGGTTGAGTCATCTAACTCATCGACTTGTAAAGGTTCAGAGTTTCCTGTTACAGAAGACTCGGACTCAGAAGAATTAATAAGCAGATTTGTTATTTTGGAAAGAATTTCTTCATCGAGCTCTAGCTCTTGAAGTTTTTTGTTCATTCTACAATATTTTGCAGTATGCCCTTTCTTTCCACATTTATAACAAGTAGCCTCTCTATAATTGAAAGAGGTTCTAGGTTTAGAGGTTTGAGGTTTTCTATTGGGCCTTTTATAGGGCTTTGGAGGTTTCTTATAAAAATTTTCTTTAGGGCTAGGAAAAGACCTTTTAAACTTCTTAGAACTGTAATTTTTTCTGTAAGGTTTTGAAAGACATTTTCCATCACAATCTTTGGAGGTAGTGGTTTTGAAAGGATCATAATTGAATTGTTTACAAAAACTACCTAGTTCTTGCTTAGATTTTCTAAGCTCCCATTTTAGACGTTTTTGTAATTTCAAGTCTTGGCAAATTTTTAGGCCTTATTTATTGATAAAACTAACCAATTCTCCGTAGGTAAGTTTATCATAAGGGATCTGATTATCATTAAGAGCTTTAATGGAATTTCTAACCTTTTCACCTAGGAGGGTAGGTAGACCAGCAAGAAATTTTTCTTTCCAGGTTATATTATTAACATCGTCTCTTAGGAAAAGTCGGGTAAAGAAAGTGGTTTTATAACTTTGGAAATCACTAAGTTTTCTACATCTTAATTATGTAGTAACTCAGCATTTTTATCACGTAGGTGAGTGGGGTCACCTATGAAATGGAGGGAAATGGTCAAAATTAAGGTTGCAACTGCATCTTGAATAGGACTGCTATAATCATCAAGAATATGAGTGTTATCTTCATCTGTTTGAATAACATTCAAGATGTCTAATTTTTGCTGTTTAGTGAGAAGATGATCCCACCAACCTTTAAGTTGACCGGTAAAACCAGCAACGAGAATCTCTGCAATAGCTTTGTCAGAAGTTCCTGTTTGGGTTTTGTAGGCATTAGCTGCCATGGTCATTTGTTGTAATAGGCTGAGAATGTTGTATTCAGACATTCCATCTATATTCCATTTGTTGGTTATTATTTAGGTCCCAAGATCAAACAAGACATGAAATACATGTGTGAATACATCAACGGAGGTAGCGGAATACTCAGATCGATCGGTTGAGTCGATTTGGAGACGAATGAAGGCCAAAAAGCCACTGCCATAGGCGCCCAAATGATGCAGTTCACTGCCTCAAAAAATAGAATTTTAAGCTGAGAAACGGAGCTCCAAGCTTCGTCAAACGGATCCCGGCTCATGGGTGAACCTCCCTACCACCTTCGCAAGTCTCGTAAGTGTGCTAGCACTTGGATTTTCACCATGAAAATCCACTCTTGGCTTCCTATTGCTCACGCCATTTCTGGTTCAAAACCAGTGAAGAAAAACAGTTTTGGGCGTGACTAGAAGAAGAGAAAAATGAGAGAGAAGAAATTGTGTGTTGACTTGTCTATAAGTTGTAAAAGCTTTTGATTATATATTTTCCTAAAATAATAATCAATTTCTATTTAATTTTATCCAATAAATTTAAATGAATTTTGAGCCAAAAACCAAAAGGTTTTCCCTCCACTAGCTTTCACTATTCATGTCAACTCCATCACTATTCACATCAAGTCACTTTAATAAAGTGACATGTTGTCAAGTCACATCACTCAAAGTGACAAGTGATTTGACGCTTGATGTGACTAAGGATTTGACGCTTGATGCGACTTGCGATGCCGCACTCGAATTCGAAATACGAATGCGCTCGCAATCACACTCGGGCTTGGGTTCGCTAATTCCAAATTAACGAACTTTCCGTCGCGTCGTAATTAAATGATTACGCCTAGCGAATTCACTATTCACGTCGCTAACGAATTAATTCTAAATTAATTCATTCGCCCGAATTAAAATCTAATTTTAATTCCGCGTCAAAATCTAATTTCGTTTAATATATCGAATATATTAATTTACCGATTAATTCCAAATTAATCGTTATCTCTCTATAGACGATATTTTATCCTAGATAAAATATCTCCGTAATTAATCCTAGATTAATTTTCTCTCTCTTCTATATAATCCCAGATTATTGAAGAGTACGAGTTATGCGTCATCGGTGGATTATCGGGAAGCGACCCATGAGATCTCCGGATATATTGGTAGTAAATACGGTCATCGGAGTATCCGAATCACGTATGTACCAAGTACTACGTTCTACCGATTTACGAGACAAGGTCGACTCCTAGCAAAGCACCAAGTCTACCCAATTCTCCGGACATATCCATATAGAATATACAAGGATCTATATCAAGCGTAGTATACAATTGTATTGTGCATATCGGCCCAGTATCGGATAGTCACGTGCTAGGGCTGGGGCTGGATAAGTGTCTGCCCCGTCCGAAACACATATCGGATGTCTGGTAACATAGTCTCTATAATCGGATATTCATGACCTGGTCACAATATCCCGATTGGATGCGCATCACTCAAGAGCACTAGTACCGTATCCTGCGTGACATCATCTCCACTATGACTGAAGTGATACTTCCGTCTCGACATCACACCCAATACACTACGACTCTCTGATAAACCCAGAAGTGGTGTACGCAGAACCGGTTAAAGCCCTGTACCACAAAGACCAAAGTCTATCGATTATCGTAAGTATTAGCGATGTAAGTCTCAGGTTAAGACTATACACACCTACCTGATTTCGGCCTCCCATAGACACATATTCATAATACCAATGGGATTCCGAGGGGACTACCCAGAGCGAAGCTGTTTCCCGTACCATCGGTGAAACACGACCTCATATCGCACTTACATAAGTATCCGATACTTATATATATGAGAACTATGCCGTTGTGCCCTCACAACGCGCACAAGTGCAATACTAGCCTATTCCGCATTATCGATGTCCAGTCTCGATAATACTCCGGCTAGGGATATTTAATGATTAATCCTTCGTGGACTGATACTGTCTCATATCATTCTCAATCCAGGAACTAATCATAGGGACCTCTCTTCATTTATATATCTATGGTGATCTAATCACAAATGATGAGAGTGCAATTTCCTTGTCACATAGTTAATTTGCTACAACAACACAATGATCTGTGCAAATAGTGACGCTATGGGTCATTTTGTCCAACACCATTCATATACAGAAGATGCATTAAACCGAGACCGGTTTATTGCACTAGGTCTATTATCAATGGCTAGATCAGGAGGAGAATGAGAGGTAGTAGGGAGTGCTAATTCCCAATGAATTTTATTGACTTTTGAAATAGGCTTGGGTTTTTCTTGAAAAGCTTCTATATCTGAAGAGGCTATGGAGAATGATCTATATCTAGAACTCCAATCCTACTGCTAGATTGGGGAGTATCAGGAGCAATATCGTTTTTCTTTTTTGATGAGGAAGAAGATGTTTCTATCCTATCCAGCTGTTCTTTAATAGCTCTAGCCAAATCTGATCTTGATTCATGAACAAGTTTCTGACTATTGTTTGAAACCTGGAATGGCTCAAAAATAGGTTTTTTAAGGTTCTTGTCCTCATTTAATTTTATAGTTTTCAGAGGGGGAACAGTTA